>AWOL01S0064561.1:0-45403 GCA_000715115.1 Nicotiana otophora
CGTCTTGAAGTGTAAAGTGTTACTCGATTTGAATTATGTGAGTTCTATGCGTATTGATATGTCATGAGAATAAGTGTGGGGTCGAGTGAGCTGCTATGTGTAATTTAACATGGCTAGTGAGCGTCGCTCGGATAAACCTCATGTTGTGCATAATGATATCTATAAAGCGCAATACTTATTTGTAAATTTGAAGAGAGTTATCAGATCCCCGATGAAAGCCATGGGCTATAGTTTTATGAAGTACTGAATGGCATGACTATGCGAATGATTGGAAGTGCAAGCTGTTGCACAACTGCTTTATAACTGAACTTTATTGTTCTATACGCCAATTATTGACTTCTTTTCATTGCAAGTACTTAGGTTCATAAATAGCGGCAACGAGCAAACCGTCCAAGCAACAAGGCAGAGATAATAACAAGCAACTGCCCAAAAAGCCTATCGGAAAGGCAACAGGTGCTCCAAATCCACAGAACAAAAGGAAGCGGACTGAGAAAGAGAAGGAACTGCTGACTAGGCAGTTAATTGATGAATCAGAGCAAGAAGAGGAGGAACAATTAGTAAGGAGGACTGTGAAGAGGGGTATTACAACAACATCATTAAATCCGCCAAGAAAAGGGATAGAGATTAGAGAACCTGTGCCGAACCAGAGGAAATCCTCCAAGCAGAGTGACCCAAATGATAAAGGGAAGCAGAAGACTACTGCATAATTTGAGTCCGAGTCTGATTCAAATAATGAGCTTCCACATGTCGACATGAGTGATGAAGATGAGGGTGAACCAATAGACCGGGCTGCTTGGGAGAAGAACTTTGTTAGTGAAAAGGTATTCCGAGCTTATAATAAGATCTTGTGTTCAAAGAAGTACATTCCAGAAAAGCCAATCAATATTGGAGCACTTAAGAAAAATTACTCAGATTTTCTGAAATCAATTCGAGAGGTGCAATAATGGGGACCTATCTTGAAGGGCCACGGCAAGGCCAACCTCACTATCGCCAGAGAGCTTTACGCCAATTGGCGTCACTCTAGGGGCAGCATTGTGAGAGTACGAGGGGTGGATATTAATGTCTCAGCTGAAGCTCTGAATAATTTCTTAGGGGTGCCATACACACTAACGGATAGGTTTGACTCCATATGCAAACCACCAGATTATGCACACATCAGGTCTATCCTATGCCCTACCAGGAAGGATGCAAATTGGATGCATGGAGTATGGAGTACTATTCTATGGCCAAGGAATTCATGAGCGCGTTAGCACGTGTGGTTCAAAATTTCATATGCAACCGCCTGATGCCATGCTAACACAAAATTGATGTCCCTCGACACCGAGCACTAGTATTGTATGCTTTATTGGAGGGGATTCCGCTCAACTTGGGAGACATCATGCATGACCAAATGCAGCACACCAGGATGAACTAAAAGTGGAGGTTGTTCTTTGCAAATACCCTATCGGCTTACTTGACAGAGATGGGAGTACTATGGGACAAGGAGAATGACGACATTGAGGCTAAAGCTCCAGGACCATATGATGTTACTCATGTATTAGAGTCAAACAAGGGAAGGTCTTCTAAGCTCACCATTCAACAGTTGTTTGAGCAGATGCAAGCTGATATGCAAGAAAACAAGGCTGAGTTGATAGCGACTCGTGCAGAGTTGAGTGCCACCAGAGATGAGTTGAGTCGGACTCGTGCGGATCTAAGCCGAGTCCAGGCTGAGCAGGCCACGATGATGAGGGAGGTATCATTACTCCTCCGTGCTCTAGTTCAACGTGAAGATATACACATCGCACAGCTGCTTGCATCGTCCACTGCTAGACCATCCACCTCTGCTCCTCCTATAGTCCCTGAGGCTCCACGCACCATGCCTACTGAGGCCGTTGTACCACCTGCTACAGACTCAGCGCCAGTTGGTGATGATAGGACTGTGACCGATCTCCCTATTCATGAGGATGCTATTGCTAGGCCAGAGGGGGCCATGATGAATGCCATGGATGCTGATGTTCTTCCACAGACTACAGAGGAGCCTTCCACCTTGACTTGAGGGAATTTCTTCTCACCCTACTTTACTTTATTTGTGTGCATTGGGGATAAAGCACGGTTCTAAGTGTGAGGTGGGGGGTTATTCATATTTTTGTGGATGAATGTACTTAACTGTTACAATTTTTGTTGATTTTGATATTGTTGGGGGCTATAATATTCACTGGATTAATGGCCTGTAATAGTTAGTAAATTCATCTATATGGAGTAACTCTCAGTCCATTGTTGTGTGTAGTCATAGTAAGTAGCCTTATCAAAGACAAAAAAACAAAAAATAATATAGAAAAATAGAAAATAGAGAACTTTTCCCGATGACGGACTACCTAGACAGTTCTCTCGAGGTATTAAGGTCCTTAGAAAAATACAAAAAAGATTTTCATTTGATTCTTGATATTAGCGTTAGTATTAGGAGATTGACAGAAAACTAAAGAAAAGTACAAAAATAGAGTAGTAGCCCTGAGTAGTTAGTAAATTTTCTTTAGGTAGTAATAATCCCCTATGGTTTTTCTTTGTGCCTCGGTTCTTTTCCATGGGATGTATTTTGAACCGAGTAGTAATTTTTTATTTTTAGAGTAGATTAGGAATTTAGGAAATAAAAGGAGCAAAAATGATTAACCTAGGCGCCCTTGACTTGTTTGATAGTAGCATATTTATGCTTTGGCATGTGTAGTATCTTCTATATGATTTGAAATTATTGATGATGCCTTGTTAAATTGGATAGCATATTTTGTAGCGCCTATGACTTTTGTTTACTTTGTGCTTAATGCTTAATATCTTGTTGCTCCGTGAATACTTACATTGTTTGAAAGTCGGAATGTGACCGTCCTTAATGAGTCATGTGCCATGTGTGGTGAGGTTTTTGTGTAGTCCATGTATTGTACTTGTGTCTAGAACTTGCCCGGTATGTGAGTTGAAGCTAAATTTGAGGTGATGCTCGGTTTGAAAAATGATTTTAGGCTTTCTTTGAACTTTTTGAGCTTATTGCTTATCATAAATAAAATTTATCCCTAGTTAACCATTTTGATCCTATTGACTTTTATTTGGTACTCACATTACAAGACTATACCCTTTTTATTCGTTATTGATATTATTTTGATCCTTTTACCTCTTAAATCACTTTAATTGTTAGATGAGCGCTAAAAGAAGTAAGAAGGGACAAAGTGTGGAGTGACTTTTGAGTGGAACCAATGAAAGGAAGAAAGGTGCACTTGTTTTGTAAAATACTACATCACTAGCGGAAATTAAAAAAAAATAGTTGGGTAAAGAGAGTAAAATCTGGAAAAAAAGGAAGGAAAAATAGAAATGAATAAATTGTTGTCTTGTTCTTGCTAGTGGGTATGAACTAAAGTAGTGCCTAAAGAAGAAGGGACTGTTTTTGGGGGTAATATTTTTTGTGAAATTGAAGTGGTGTTGAAGAAAATACGCTTAAAGTAATTTTGTGATGTATTAAAGTGCTTAGGAGTGCGAGTCACTATTCCTTAAATATATCCTACCCGTCACTTAGCCCACATTACAACCATGAAAAGGTCCTAATTGATTTTAGATCGAGCGAGCTTACACTAGTAGAGATTTATATTAAGGGCAAGCCTATGGTACCAATTGCATGCATGTGACTTTTTTTGTGAGAGTGAGCGATTTTCTTTGATATATGTGAGTCATTAAAATATATTTGATCATGAGATTTGAATGTGTGGACTGAACTCGCTCTCTTATTCTTGTTGTGAGGGCACATGGTTTCATGAGGGATAGGTAACGTTATTAGACTTCTCTATGATATTGGGTGTCCAAGCCATGAGTGCATTGTGACATTGAGTCGGTTTTTGAGGTTAGGATTGTTGTGAGCATGTTGTCTTTGTTTGAATATTTTTAAAGAATGACATAAGTAAAGGGAAGAGTATGTGATGCATATTCTAGAGCCTAATTATTGCAAATAACCATGGGCATAGGTGTAGTGTGCTTTGAATGATAAGAGCTTAATTTTGTTTCGTCTACTATAGTTATGGTTTGTTCGAGGACGAACAAAGGTTTAAGTGTGGGGTGGTGATGTTGGGCATATTTCGATATGTGTTGATGTTACTTTACCCATGTTTTAACTATTTTTTGATGTTATTTTATCTTTAAAATGCCCAACATGGTTTAATTATTGGTTTTATGACTAATTGAGTTGTGTGTGATGATTTAGGGTGTTTGGAGTGCAAACATATGAAGAAAAGGTGCTCTAGCTAGAGGAAGAGGGGTTGAATGCGTCGCATCCAATCTAAAAAAAATCAGATTTCATGCACCCTTAGCAGTGAAGTCGGCCCATAGCATCTGCACCTGGGCAAAGCTGAGATGGAGGAACAAATGGAGGATGCTTCGCATCCACCCTAGCATGCGAAGCTAAGAAGTGGAGGACGAGGTGGATGCGACGCAACCACCCCAACATCAATCCCTGAAGGTGATTTGGATTAAAAATAGGAGAACTTTGGCCCACGATTTTTGTACGCAATATATAAGCCAAAAACGCCTCTTTTAGGTCATCTAACATATTGGGAAGGGGGAAAAAGCCACGACAAAGCTTGGGAACCACGGAATTTATCTTGAGTTCTTATATTTCCTTCTTGTATTGATTTTTATGCACTCTTGTGAATTTTTTGATGATTGCATGAACATGAGTGGCTAAGAACCCTATTATTCTAGGGTCATGGGTATACATGAATGTAGACGTTTGAAGTTTAATTTGACAAAGTTGATTTTATCATATTGAGTTGTTTATTTAATTCTGTTTTTAATTAATTTGCTGAGTAACTAACAGTAAATTACTATCTACGAATCTAGAGTTGAACTCGAAAGTGGGAATTCTAAATTGCATATATTACTTCGGGTAAGTGCAAAAAGAGATTCAGAAGACAGAAAAAACACTAGTAATAAATTGCAAACTCTTTACTGCTTGTTGTCTTTATGGATCCAGATTATTGGCACTTTGGTATTAGGGACGTTTGCATTACATTGCATCTCAACACTACCTCCCCTAGCCTATGTCCACATATAGCTTAAGCACAGAGACCTGCCACTAAATCCATTATTTTGCATAGAAAGTAACACTTGGTCAATTTATTTATTTGTCAGCTAACGGATCGGAAAACCATAAGCTCTTATATTAACATGTTTCGGCTGAAAAATGTAAAGCTCAAATGCATCATACACTAAAAAAGAAAAAGAAAAAATTACAGATTCTTCGACAACAACATGATACACTAAAGTTGGCAATGTCTGATCAAGCATTTGCGTAAGTTTAGCGACTAATTTGATATTTAAATGGAAGGGGGCACAAAGCTGAGAGAAAATAAGGACTTTATTTTATTTCTGTGCAAACATTATAAAAGCAACTTCAAGTAGATTTGCTAGGAACAGCATTCGGATTGTATTCAGAAAATTGAGTTTGACACCGTGTTAATTAATATTTTATATTAGATTTGACCAGCTCTATCCCGGCGAAGTGCACCAATAGCCGATATTAGTACCGCCACTTAATCTGTACCTAATTTTTATAAATTATTTAATATGTACCCAGTTTGTAGTAATTAATATTTGGACTCTAATTCCCCTAGTATTAAACAAGGAAAAGAATTCCTAGCCTCCTCTCAGGTGAATCTATCTTCCTCCTCACCGATAACAACATATTCTCTCTCTCTCATTCTGTACTTAGACCCAGAAATAGCGTATTCCTTGGATTGTTTACCCATAAAAATGGATAACAATTAATTTATAAACCTTTTTAAGGATATGTGGTCTAATCCAATACAAGTGATCAACAACGTTAGATAAGCAAATTAAAGCTAAAATAAATAGCCAACCCAGTTGTTGTATTGAGTCCACGCTCGGATCAAAGGTTAACAATTAGTCTGTCTTCGATTCGGAGCCAAAATATGTATGAAAAGCTATGAACAAGAATAAGAACTTTGAGATAACTTAGAAGCAGAGAAAACACGTTTATATTTCCTTTATATGCGTGTTGCAAATGTTTTTCTCGAATAAAAATCACTCCCTTTATATAGTAGTAGAGTTTCATCCCTAGTATAATTCTAAAAAAGATAAAAATCTTCTTTTTCGTTAATAACTGATCTGCTGTCGATACGGGTCAAGACCTACGCCGTAATATCCAGTTGGGCACGGATATCACGGCCATTTGTTCATCGTGTGCGGACGTTTGGTAATGCTTTCCGAGGTCTTGGAGCTGGAACCGGATCCGGGGGGTATGGTCTCGATGGCACCAGTGGCAGGCGCTTTGTTCGGACCTTGGTACGAGAGGTTCCTAGCTTCAATTCTGATTCATTGTAGTTATGTCCTTGCTTCGTTTGTCCCACCGAGAAATCGGGGTGCTCATTGGCCCCATGTTTACCCGTATACAGATAGTCCCCTCGTTTCTCGGAGAGAAAGTTCGTCGAAACGATGAGAAACGACAGATATTCTCTGGTTCCTTCCTTCGTACGTTACAACCAAAACGACAAAAAAGTAAAAACGTCCCATCAGTCGTGTCGTTCTAACTTTGGATGCGTGTCAACCATCGTCTGGTTGACTCCGAATGTGAAGCATCGCGTGCTTCCCCTATAAAAGCTTCTACCCTTTGCTCTTTTTCCACTTTCCGATCAAGCTTCCACCTTCGATTTTCCTAGTTGTCATCAACTTCTTTCAAACTTTCATATCTTCCCCTTTGATCTTCAAATCTTCAGAATTGTTCTTAGGTTCTCACCTAGATTTTCTTCAAATCTTCAAGTCTTCATACTCTTTTCTTCAACCTTTAAACTTGCTCCTTCAAATCTCCATACTTTTTCTCTAAATTTTCAAGCTTTCTTAGATTGTAATGGCTAAACCTTCCAAGTCAGTCCTCTTCATCTTTCCATCCGGCCGCCGGTATCGAAGTGACCGCTCTCGAAATGGTTGTCCTCGAGATGGTTGCTCCCGAAATCACTGCCACCGAGTCAGCTGCCACCGAACCGACCCCCGAGCCCTCTTGAAAAGCTTTATTCCTGGGGGATGTTCAATTGCGGACGACTTCAAGGTCGAGAATTCCTCGTCTAAACAAGACCGAGGTGAATGGGCATCGAGATATATATGCTCTGTCAACGAAGATACCCTTCCCACTGCCCGAGAGGACTGTAAATGGGGAGATAAGGACGTGGTAGTCCCAGGGCCTGAAGACGATTTCACTACCCATGTGGAGGGGTATTTAAGTGTTTACACCTATTCCTTCATATTGGGCCCGGTAGACCCAGTCATTTTGGATTTTTGCAAGAGATACGAGGTGTGCCTGGGGCAAATACACCCATCTCTCTAGAGGATCGTGATCCTCCTTCGGTATTTTGTGAATAAAATCGAGTCTCCTTGTTTCGCCCTCGACCACCTGCTTCGTCTATACATTCCCTGAAGTTTACGGGGACGGGGGGGGACTAATTAATCCTACTCGCCAGACCAGCAAGGCCCTCTTTTTGAGCATTGACGAGGATCGAGACCGAGGCTTCCAAGGATGCTTCATTCGGGTGAAGACCAAATATCTGATCCCTCCCGAGTTTATTCCATTCCCCAAGAAGTGAGATACATCTCGTAAGTGCAGCCTTTCCTTAAGTGTCAATTTTTCTTCATTTCCTTTCACATCATTCGTATTTGTGGTTGTGCGGCTGTTGCCTGGGTTCCAAATACGGTCCCCCTGGCTCAAGGAGTGGATCGAGGGCATATGCAATCAGATGTTATACTTTGAACGCTCATGGAGCAAGCTTTCGAAGGTTTGATAGAAGGCTCATTCCCATGGTAAGGTTTTCCTTCGAACAACTATTATCGTGCTCTTAACGCTCATCATACTAACATTTCTTCTTTCTTTTATAGGTTTTCCTAAGACTATCAAACTTAGGCATTTGGAAGGGGACGAGGACGTGTCCTTGTCTGTTGATCCCACCATTACGGGACAGCCCGAGGCTGCCGCGGGTGAAAAGAAGAAGAGTAAAATAAAATCTTCGGGCTCTTTGGGTGCCGAGGTAAAGCCAAAGAAGAGGGTGGGCGTAAGCCCAAGAAGTATACCAGCTCCCGGGTGCCATATTCTGACTCGCTTCTCTGGCTAAGGGATGAGTCGGAAGAATACGAGATTTTTATTGCCCACTGATCGACCCCTCATGTAAGGCCCTATAAAAAAAGGTTTTACCTAACCCGGGGTTTCATGATGTTGAGGTAGACTTATGTGTTGATGATTGTAGAGATTATTCGCGGCGATCTTGCCAGCCGCGATTCAGACTTTTTGGGTTGAACAGTGCGTTGGAGAGTTAAAGGAAATTTTTGGATGTGTACGGTGTTTCTGCGATTTATTCTGCAATCACAGGACTGATCTGCGGACCGCAAATCTGACGGACACTGAAGTAGAAACTTGAGCAAATATTTGGACCATTATGCGGTCGCATAATCATTTCGCGGGCCGCACAATCCATTGTAGCCCCAACATAAAACTTTCCCGAGGGAAGTTCTGCAACGCATTATGTGACCACAGAATTAGACTGCGGACCGCAGACCGGTCGCAGAGTGAGGCAGAAATGCCCAGTTCTAGAGGGCCAGTATGCGGTCCATTTTGCAGACCGCTCGGGGCTTCACTTTTCTAAATTTTTTTTACCCGACCCTATTTCGATATATTGAAGTAAAGGGACACTTTTGAAGCAAAAATCTGATATTTCTAGAGAGAGGGAGTGCCAAAGAGTGAGAGGGGAAGTTCCCAAGCTTATTGTTCATCAACTATTGCTCAAAGTTGAAGAATTCACAAGAACAATTCACTAGGTCTTCCTCCTAGAGGTAAGATTCTACTCCCTAGCCCTTAATTTCGTGATTTTACTAAAAATAGGTAATGAGAAAAAGCGATTCTTGAGTGTGGGAGTTATCCATTGTGCATGCATGTACTATCAAGGGTTGGGGGAAGAATGTTGAGCTAAATTGGATAGACTTTTGGTAGTGGAATGAAGGAATCCACCATAGGAGGACCTTGAACTCATAATACCCACTTAGTGTTTGATAAAATGCACAGATGAGCTAGAACCACGAACTCCTTCCTAATTTGTGTTCAATTTTGCTATATCTCAAAATAGATCAAAGTTTTTAGGATTTTCAGAACTGAGTAGTGAATTAAGGAAAGCTCAAAGCGAGATATGTTGGCTAAACTCCTCTTTTAGAATTGAACCCCACAATGTACTTATAAGTCCCGAGTTGCTCATTATAAATTAATTATTCCAAATAAGCCTTGTGTCAAAAGATATATGTGTTCAATATGTATTCTGAATGTTCCTGTTATGTTGTGTTGCTAATTGAGAATGTGTTCAAAGTATGGGTTGCATGTCTAAATGCTATAACTTCAAGTCGTGATTCAAACGAAAGCTATTATGCCAAATTGTGTAAGAAATCTCAATGTGCTTAAGACTCTTACTTTCTCGCATGTGTACTTAAGTCTTGAATAGAAATGCTCTGCTGTTAATGATCTGTGATGATGTTCGAAAGTGAAAGAGACGAGAAGAGCATGAAGTATCAAATTTGACCAACGTTCCAAGAATGATATTACAATTGGGGCCACTAGTGCCAATGAAATTAAGAAACGTGTAAAAGATGTTGAAATGAGTTATGAATCCTTTTAATAACAAACACTTTGGGAGTATCTCTAGTCACCGAGGAAGGGTAGATTGAAATAGCCGCACCCCGAAACTACACATGTCGGTGTAGGAATGGATTGTAATTATTCCCCTCATTTGGGACGAGATTGATGTGATGAGATATTCCCGTTTATTGGGATGATATGATTGCTAGAAAAGGGTGATGTCGATCCACACAACATTGTGGTGAGACGGCCTAGCCAGTCGGGTCATGATCGAACGCCATACCGTATCATGGTGGTGATTGTGCTGAAAATTATGATTGAGATAATGATTGAAACGGTGATAGTGATTGTGATTATGGTTGAGTCTTCGGGTAAGACGGCCTAGCCGATCGGGACGTGATTGGACTCCATACTAAAATCGCAGTGGTATATCGGTGCTAAGATCTTCTGACCTAAAATAATTTAAATTTACTTGACACTTATCTTCCTCCTAATTTGATGTTTTAGTATTGTCTGCGGCTTTCATTGATTTATGACTGTCCTTCCTTGTGTTATAACTTTTTCTAACGAGAGGGTGTTTAGTCTTACATACTAGTACTATTCCATATGTACTAATGTCATTTATTTCGGGGGTGCTACATCTTTAATGGATGCAGGTGGTTCCGCAGCAGGTGGCATTGATCATTGATAGCAGTACATCCTATTCTCAGCAGATTTGGTGAGCCCCACTTCATTCGGGGTCGTGTATATTTTGTCCCACGTGTATTATGTTTTGAGGTATAAAGGCTCTGTAGACATAGTGTGGGTTGTAAATGGGTGTTGGGAAATTCAAACTAGTCTTGTTGTATTTGAATCACTTGTTGCACTTTAACTATGACTGTGTAGGTATTTTGAGCAGTGTGGGTTGTATATGGGTGTTGGGAAATTCAAACTAGCCTTGTTGTATTTGAATCACTTGTTGCAATTTCATTGTTGTATAACATGAAGTGACTAATGGTAATGGAATTGGCATTGTTCATGGAGTCCACTCAATGTTTAATTAAGTATATCTTCTCTTTATTCATGGGCGAGTTGGGTAGAAGGTATTGTATAGGCTTGCTCGATCAGGGTATCTCGGTTGAGCGCCTATCGCACTCCCCATGGTCGGGGCGTGAAACACTTGGTATCAAAGCCTAAGGTTTTAAAGTGTCCTAGGATATCTCGGAGACATGTCTAGTAGAGTCCTTCTTATCGGTGTGTTGTCGACCACATCTACAATTAGGAGGCTACTTGGGCATTTAGGAATAACACCATTCTTTGATGTTCTAGAATAGTGCGATAAAGCTGATTGTAAGATTGTTCCTCCTCTAACTCATGCATTGCTATACTTTTCAGTACATGGCACCTAGGAAAAAAGCAAGAAGTGGCTAAGGAGCTAATGCCACCCCAGGAGTGGCAGTTGATTCTTTATTTGATGATGCGGGTGAGCTCCCAAGGGGTGAGAATATTCCCCTGACCATTACACTACCTGATTCCACTATACCTTATCAGACTGTGCTAGTTTCTGCACCTACTGAGGGTGCAACGATCCCTCTAACTGATACTCCAGTTCCACTTCCAGCCCCAACTTCCTGTCCCGATGTTTCTGAGGGTGTTCTTAGGGGTGCCATACAGATGTTGGCTCAGATAGTGGATTCTTAGGCCCAGAGATCAAATGTTGTGCCTACTTCTTCTAGTCAGCCAAGGGAATCTTCTAGTTCCAGGGTGAACAAGTTTCTTCAGTTAGCTCCTCCAGTGTTCACGAGTACTAATCCCGAAGAGGCCCCCAGGACTTTATTGATGAGATGAACAAGACTCCTTAGGTTCTGCGTGCTACTGAGACGAAAGTACTGGAGTTGGCTTCCTACCACCTGAAAGAGGTGGCATATTATTGGTTTGAATTATGGGAGGAGTCCCGTGAGGAAAGGAGCCCTCCGGCAATGTGGAATAAGTTCACCGATGCTTTCATTGATCATTTCTTGCCTAACGAGACAAAGGCAGACCGTGCCACTAAATTTGAGAGCTTAAGGCAAGGTAGCCTGAGTATGTGGGAGTACCATATGAGATTTGTGCGCCTGTCCAAGTATGTTGTATACATGCTACCCACTATGGAGGCGAGAGTGCGGAGGTTTGTACAGGGCTTTAGTCCCTTGGTTATTAATGAGGCCGCTACAACTTCCTTGAATTCTGATATGAACTATGGGATGATGGTGGCATTTTCTCAAGCTAGAGAGAACCATAAATTGAAGAATAGGATGGAGCAAAATAGTGCAATCTTGGAGGTTCTTTGGGTGGTGATGATGGTAGGCCAGCATTCAAGGGGGGGTCATCAGGGCCATCCCAGTGTTTTGCTCAGTCTTCAGTTAGTGAAATGCCGTCAGGTCCCAGTCAACAGCAGTGGAGTCATTTTAGGCTCGGTCAGGGAAACAGGGGATCCTACTAGCAGGGTCGGCCTGGTGGGATATTCCAATAGCAGCGGAGGCCCCCATGTCCTAGGTGTGGAAATATGCACTTGGGAATTTGCTACATGGACCTACCCATATGCTATCGGTGCAGATTGAGGGGTCAAATTTAGAAGGATTGTCATTTGCCCCGCCAGGGTGTGGGCAGGGGTATGACACATCCAGCTAGTTATGCAGCTGCTACATCCGCAACAACTCCTCCATCTCTAGGCACTCCAACACCCACAGGGCGTGGTGTAGCTAGGGGTGGTACACAAAGTTCGGGAGGACCCAGCAGTTTCTTTGCTATGAAGGGTCGCCAGAGTTCAGAGGCTTCTCCAGATGTTGTCACAAGTATATTGATTGTCCAATCTCATGATGTGTATGCTCTCATTGATCCCGGTTCCACTTTGTCCTATGTCACTCCCTATGTTGCTACGGAAATTGGGATAGAACCGGAACAACTTCATGAGTCATTCTCTGTATCTACTCCAGTTTGTGAGTCTATTGTGGCCGCGCGGGATTATAGGGATTGTGTTGTCACGGTGTGGTCGGGACACCATGGCTGACCTCATTGAATTGGGATGGTAGATTTTGATATAATAATGGGGATGGATTGGCTTTATTCATGTTTCGCTAAGCTTGATTTTCGAACCAGAACCGTTAGGTTTGAATTTCCAAATGAGTCAGTGATTGTATGGAAGGGGGATGGTGTGGTGCTGAAAGGTAGGTTTATTTCTTACCTTAAGGCCACGAAGATTATTAACAAGGGGTGTATTTACCATTTGGTCTGTGTTAAGGACACCGATGTTGAGGCACCTGCACTTGAGTCTGTGCCGGTTGTGAATGAATTTCGTAGGTCTTTCCGGATGATCTCCCTGGGATTCCACCAGAGAGGGAAATTGATTTTAGGATTGAGGTGATGCTGTCCACGCAACCTGTATCTATTCCACATTACATAATGACACCGGCAGAATTGAAAGAGCTAAAGGAACAATTAAAGGATTTGTTAGAGAAGGGTTGCATCCAGCCGAGTGTGTCGCCTTGGGACGCACCGGTCTTTTTAGTAAGGAAGAAAGATAGGTCATTGAGAATGTGTATTGATTATCGGTAGCACAACAAGGTCACGATCAACAATAAGTACTCACTTCCAAGGATAGATGACTTGTTTGAACAATTGCAGGGTGTTAAGTACTTCTCTAATATCGATTTAAGATCCGGTAACACCAATTGAATATCAGGGAGCAGGATATTCTAAAAACATCTTTCAGGACTCGATATGGGCACTTTGAATTCCCGGTAATGTCTTTTGGGCTAACAAATGCCCCCACAGCTTTCATGGATCTTATGAACCGAGTCTTCAAGCCTTTTCTTGACTCCTTCGTGATAGTGTTTATTGATGATATCCTTGTATATTTATGAAGTCGAGAGGACCATGCTAATAATCTCAGGGCAGTTCTACAAACTCTATATCAACACAAGTTATATGCGAAGTTTTTGAAATATGAATTTGGGCTAGAATCTGTCACGTTCTTGGGTCATGTCGTCTCCAGAGAAGGGATTAAGGTTGATCCTCAAACAATTGCAGCTATGAAGAATTGGCCTAGACTTACAACTCCAACCGAGATTCGCAGTTTCGTGGGCTTAGCTGGATATTACAGGAAGTTTGTGGATGAGTTATCTACCCTTACATATCTGTTGACTAAATTGA
Organism: Nicotiana otophora; assembly: GCA_000715115.1. Lineage (NCBI taxonomy): Eukaryota > Viridiplantae > Streptophyta > Magnoliopsida > Solanales > Solanaceae > Nicotiana > Nicotiana otophora. The sequence continues at coordinate 13,802 of AWOL01S0064561.1, forward strand.
CGCAGAAGGCGCTTAAGTTCCAATGGTCAGATGCTTATGAAAGGAGCTTCCAAGAGTTGAAATCGAGATTGACTACGGCACCAGTATTGACCCTACCAGAGGGTACAGTTGGGTTTGTGGTATATTGTGATGCTTCAAGAATCGGACTTGGGTGTGTCTTAATGCAATGCGGAACGGTGATAGCTTAAGCTTCTAGGAAACTCAAGAATTATGAAAACATCTATCCAACTTATGAATGAGAGTCGGCGATGGTGTTTGCATTGATGATTTGGCGTCATTATCTGTATGGGGTCCATGTGGATATGTTCACTGACCATAAGAGCCTTCAATATATTTTTAAACAGAAGAAATTGAATCTGAGGCAGAGAAGATGGCTTGAGTTGCTCAAGGATTACGACATCGATATTCTATATCATCCAGGAAAGGCTAATGTTATGGCGGCTGCTCTTATCCAGAAATCTATGGGCAGTTTGGCTCATTTGGAGGCATATCAAAGGCCGTTGGCCAAGGAGGTACATCGGTTGGCTAGTTTGGGAGTCCGTCTTGCGGACTTTAGTGAAGGAGGAGTGATTGTGCAAACTAAGGCAGAATTATCGCTTGTTGTGGAAGTCAAGGAGAAGCAATACAATGATCCATTATGGGTACAATTTAAGGAAGGGATTTATAAACATAAGACCGTGGCCTTTTCTCTTGGAATGGATGATGGTACACTAAGGTACCAAGGGCGACTATGTGTTCCAAATGTAGATCGTCTCCAGGAAAGAATCATGATTGAGGCTCACACTTCTAGATATTCTGTGCACCTGGGTCTACAAAGATGTATCATGATCTTAAGGAAGTATACTGGTAGAATGATATGAATAGGAATGTAGCGAACTTTGTGGCAAGATGTCCAAATTGTCAGCAAGTGAAGGCCGAATACCAAAGGCTCGGTGGGTTGGCATAGAACATAGAAATTCTGTTGTGGAAATGGGAGATGATCAATATGGACTTTGTGGTGGGACTACCTCGCACTCCTCGCAAGTTCGAATCGATTTAGGTGATTGTGTACCGACTCACAAAATTAGCGCACTTCTTACTGTTAAGGCTACCGACACATCAGAACAGTATGCTCAACTGTATATCAAGGAAATAGCTCACGGCTATTCACGGCTCAACTGTATATCAAGGAACAGTATTCTCAACCCACGTGTATTATGTTTTGAGGTATAGTCGGAGCCTTGTTGCTGGAGTTATCATCGTATTTTGTATCCATAGAGGCTCCGTAGACACAGTGTGGGTTTTATATGGGTGTTGGGAAATTCAAACTAGCCTTGTTGTATTTGAATCACTTGTTGCACTTTAACTATGATTGTGTAGGTATTTTGAGACTATAAAATGAAGTGACTAATGGTAATAGAATTGGCATTGTTCATGGTGTCCACTCAACATTTAATTAATGATATAAATATATCTTCTCTTTATTCATGGGCGAGTTGGGTAGAAGGTATTGTACAGGCTTGCTCGACTAGGGTATCTGGGTTGAGCGTCAGTCGCGCTCCCCGTGGTCGGGGCATGACAAACTTGGTATCATAGGCTAAGGTTTTAAAGTGTCCTAGGATGTCTCGGAGAGGTGTCTAGTAGAATCCTTCTTATTGGTGGGTTATCGACCACATCTATAATTAGGAGGCTACTTGGGCATTTAGGAATAACACCATTCTTTGATGTTCTAGAATCGTGCGATAAAGCTGATTGTAAGATTGTTCCTTGTCTAGCTCGTGCATTGCTGTAATTTTCAGTACATGGAACCTACGAAGAAAGCAAGAACTGGCCAAAGAGACAATGCAACCCCAGGAATGGAAGTTAATTCTTTACTTGATAATGCGGGTGAGCACCCAAGGGGTGAGAATATTCTCCTGACCACTACACTACCTGATTCCACTATACCTGATCAGACTGAGCTAGTTCCTGCAACCACTGAGGGTGCAACGATCCCTCCAACTAATACTCCAGTTCCACCTCCAGTCCCAGCTTGCAGTCCCGATGTTTCTGATGGGGATCTTAGGGGATCCATACAGATGTTGGCTCAGATAGTGGCTTCTCAGGAATAAAGATCAAATGTTGCGCCTACTTCATCCAGTTAGCTAGGGGATTCTGCTAGTTCCAAAGTGAACAAGTTTCTTCAGTTAGATACTCCAGTGTTCACGGATACTAATACCGAGGAGGAACCCTAGGACTTTATTGATGAGAAGCACAAGACTCTTCGAGTTATACGTGCCACAAAGATGAAAGCAGTAGAGTTGGCTTCCTACCGCTTGAAAGAGGTGGCATATTCTTGGTTTGAATTGTGGGATGAGTCCCGTGAGGAGGGGAGCCCTCCGGCGAGGTGTAATGAGTTCACTGATGCTTTCATTGATCGTTTCTTGCCTGCCAAAACTAAGGCAGCCTGTGCTGTTGAGTTTGAGAGCTTTAGGCAAGGTAGCCAGAGTGTGTGGGAGTACCGTATGAGATTTGCATGCCTGTCCAAGTATGTTGTATACATTCTACCCACTATAGAGACGAGAGTGCACCAATATGTATAGGGCCTTACCCCTTTGGTTATTAATGAGGGTGCTACAGCTGCCTTGAATTCTAATATGAACTATGGAAAGGGTTCATGGCGCGGACGACCCCCTTCATTCTTTCTTTAATGGTGTAGATTCGTCCACTTTGCAAAACATTTCCGGGCTGGGCGACCTGGAAGTCTCGAAGAAGGATATATCTTTGGAAGCTGGCGGGATGAGTTCGAGCCCAAAATTGATTAATTAGTTTCCCGCTCCGAGTGTGGACCCTGGTCGCAAGAGAGCAGTTATTCTTACTATCCCGGAGGATGCCCCGGTTCTATATGCTCCCGTGGGCGTAGCCAGTAACCTCTGATGCCTAGTGACCGAGGAGGACCAGGCAAAAATGAACGAGGTGGACGTCCCGTGTCTTTTCAATAAGGCGCAGCATGCGCTGAACCTGGTAAGACATTTTTACATCCTCTTGAATTTTACTTAGGTTTTGATATCTCTCACGACTTTTGTTGTTTTGTAGGCCTCGGTACTTCACCATGAGAGGTTCCTCCAGTACCGTTGCAAGGTCAATTAGCTCAAGCTCGAGCTCAAGGAGCAGGCTCGAAAGAAGGATATGTACAAGCTCTTCAGTGGGCAACAAGACAGGGACGTCAAGGACCTTCAGGTCGAACTGAATAGGGCTCAGAAGTAAGCTTCGACTCTGAGGCAGGAGCATGCCAACCTGGTCGAAAAGGTAAAGGTATTTGAAGTTAGAAACGAGGAACCAGTCATGGTGGCTAATGACACAACCTCGCAAGTCCACCAGAAGATCGACCAGATCGACCAACTCCAAATCGAGATGAACGAGATTCAATCCATGGCTGACGGGTGGAAGAGGAAAATGGACCTACTGTCTTCGAAGAAGGAAACCACCCAAGCAAATATGGCATCAGTAGAGTTTCAACTTCGGGTGGCGAAGAAGAAAGATGACAAGCGGTCCCAGCTGAACGATGATCTCTGAGCACACTGAGCTCGGTTGTGACCGAGCGGGACGCCCTCGATAGAGAGTATGAGATAATAAAGTCCAAGTTGGAGACAACCTCAGCCGATACTGAGGAGATGGTGGCCCAATACAAGGTCGATGTCGAAGCAGTCGAGGCCCACCTGAACACCAATGCCGAATATATTATGTAGTTATCTCGAAGGGAGACCCTCGAAGAGATTCATGCCTGAGGCTTCGACCTGTCGGCCAAGATTGAGGAAGCAATAAAGCTTGAGGCCGAGGCGATGAAATGGCCTGAAAGTGCCGAAGGCTCCTAGGTTTCTAAGGGATCCGAAGGCTCCGATGGTTCTGGCGACGAGTCGGGCCACGGTGAAGACCAGGCATGAATGCCTTGGAACCTTTTTAGTTTTTGTCTTGTGTATGTTTTCTGTTTATTTTGAGGCCGTTTTTGTTGGGCCTTTGTAAATACATTCTGGAATATATAAAATTTCCCTTTCTGGCAATTTCAAGTCTCTACTTTTTAGCATCTTTTCATAATTTCTATCTTGCAAATATTTCTAATGCCTTAGAATAGAATCAAGTGTAATAAGTCATTCGTTTTTCAGAGGTCCGAACAGAGCATAACTTCAATGCAACTTTATTTGCTCAAGGCTTCGAAATGTCGGTGTGACCGAAAGTTTTCCAAGAAGCTTAAGTTATTTTAGAAGATGCTTTTGCCGAGGGTAACATTTTAGCAAGTTTTGAATTTTTATGAAGGCCTTATATTCTGATTACGAGCTTCAGACGTCTCCGAGCCATTTTTAGGGTGGTCATAGCCTTTCGTGTTTAGGCACTACCTAATAGGTTTTGTGCCTCCGGGATTTTGTAGCCCGAGTTGCCCGAACTTTTTTCGGATGAAAATCCCCGAGTAGGGGTAGCCCTTGGGCTCGATAGTCCCCAGATAAGGGTAGAATCTATGTTTTAAGAGGCAAAAATGTGTAATAGCAAGGTGGAAACTTTCTTTCATTTCTGTGTGTAAAGTACATGATCGAAAACATGTAAAAGCTTGTATCACAACTAAGGTGGCCTATGTGGGTACCGTTCACTTGACCATTTGGACCTTACAATAATTCCTAACCACCGAGCCTAAGCTATTCAAGTACAAAATTTCCTTCTTTCCTTGCAAAGAACCTTAACCCGGGGGTGATGGCCCACAGTATTCGAGGTCGATTTTGAGAGGGATCAAATACTGTTGATTCACCTATTGGATCCGATTTATGACCGGCCTTCGAATCTAAGTTAGCACGATTTATTGTTGCCTCGTTAAAAACCTTCCCAAAAAACCCATTTGGGACAAAACCGGTTCACCAAAAAAAGAGTGCAATGCTTGCTTTCAGACCTAATAGTCACATTCTCCCTTGCTTGTTGCCTGCAAGTGTTAGTCCGATTCATAATATTATAAAAAAGTGAATGAGATCGTACCTTAGCAGTAGTACCACTTTAAGTGTGTCATGTTCCAGTTGTTTGGTAGCTGAGCATCGTTTCCTGCTTCAAGTTTGTGCGAGCCTTTGTCGGTAATTCCGACGACACAATATGGTCCTTCCCAATTCGGTCCCAGATTCCCTTCGTTCGGGTTTCGGGTATGCAGTGTTACTTTTCTTAACACCAAGTCCCTGATCTCAAAGTGTCGGAGGTTAGCTCTTTGGTTGTTATATATTTCTATCCGTTGTTTTTGGGCAGCCAACTGAACTAGGGAGGCCTCACGCCTTTCATCCAATAGTTCCAGGCATGTTCTCATGGCCTCACCATTTGATTCTTCAGTAGCATATAGGAACCTGAGGCTCGGTTCTTCCACTTCGATCAGTATTAATATTTTGGCACCGTAGACCAATGAAAAGAAGGTGGCCCTGATACTAGACTTCGAAGTTGTACAGTATGCCCACAAGACTTTGGGCAGAATTTTCTTCCATTTCCCTTTGGCATCAGTCAACCTCTTTTACAGGTTTTGGAGTATGATATTTTGTAGATTCTGCTTATCCGTTCCCACTAGGGTGATAGGGTGTCGATAGTATCCTTTTAATCTTGTGGTCTTCGAAAAACTTGTTTACCTTGCTACCGATGAATTGCTTCCCATTATCACACACGATCTCGGTTAGTTATGTGGTCCCAAATGAAGTCAATGAATTCTTTTTTCGGGACTTTCTCGAACACTTGAGCTTCGACCTATTTAGAAAAATAATCGGTCATAAATAGTATGAACTGAGCCTTATCAGGTGCCCACGACATGGGACCGACGATATCCATTCCCCATTTCATGAAAGGCTATAGGGGCAAGATCGAATGGAATAGCTCTCTATGTTGATGGATCATCGGTGCGTGTCTCTGACAGCCGTCGCATCTTCGTACAAAGTCCTTTGCATCTTTCTCCATGTCAATCCAGTAATAGCCGGGTTTGATTAATTTCCGAACCAAAACTTTTGCCCCTGAATGGTTTCCGCAAGTGCCTTAATGAACTTCTCTGAAGACATAATCGGTATCTCCCGGCCCCAAGTATATAGAGAGCGAGCTGTCGAATATTCTTCTGAACAGAGTCCCTTCGTACTGCGCAGAGCTCTCGATTCTTTAGGATCCGATGGAAACTTCCCAGTCTTCAAATAATCTATGTATTTGTTCCTCAATCCCAAGTTAACCTTGTTGAGTTTATTTCGGCATGGCCTTCTTCTACTACCGATTCATGAGCTGTACGACTGTTCCTGAACTAAATTCAACATCATCAACAGATAACCCCAAGTTAGACAGAGCATCGGCCTTGCTATTTTTTATCTCGGGGTACGTGTTGTAGGGTCCATTCCTTGAATTGACGCAGCGTTAAATGTAATTTGTCTAAATACCTTCGCATTCATTCTGCTTTTACTTCGAACGTCCCATTGACTTGATTTACCACAAGGAGCGAATCTCTCTTAGCTTTGACCACCTCGACTCCAAGGCTTTTAGCCAATTAGAGACATGCAATCATGGCCTCATACTCGGCCTCATTGTTAGTCAATTTCACAATTCTAATAGACTGCCTAACTACGTTACTTGTAGGCGGCTTCAACACGATGCCCAGTCTGTGACCCTTTGCGTTCGAAGCACCGTCCGTAAAGAGGGTCTAGATTCCCAAGGAAGTACCCGAGGTTAACAACAATTCCTTTACGACTTCAGGTATTAAGGTCGGTGTAAAGTCGGCTATGAAGTCTGCCAAAATTTGCGATTTGATGGCAGTTCGGGGTCGATATACGATATAGTACCCGCTAATTGCTATAGCCTATTTGGATAACCGGCCCGAGAGCTCGGGTTTGTGCATAATGTTCTTTAGTGGGTAAGAGGTTACGACACATATGGGGTGGTATTGAAAGTACGGTTTTTATTTTCTGGAGGCGCTTAGAAAAGCGAGCGCCAATTTTTCCAAGTGAGGATACCTTGTTTCAGCCTCGCCTAGAGTTCTAATAACATAGTAAACAGGAAATTACGTACCTTCCTCTTCCCGGACTAAGGCTCCACTTACCGCTACCTCGGATACCGCCAAGTAAAGGTACAACTGCCCATCTGCCTTCGGAGTATGGAGTAAGGGTGGACTCGAAAGGTACCGTTTGAGTTCTTCCAAAGCTCTTTGGCACTCTGGGTCCAAGAAACGTTATTCTTCTTCTTCAATAGCCTTAGGACCTCGATATGAACCGGCCCAGGGCAGCTATTCACCCAGTTAGCCTCTGAACGTCCTTGACATTGTCCGCCACGGTGATGTCTTCTATAGCTTTGACTTTATCGGGATTGATTTAGATCCCTCGGTTGGACACCATGAATCCAAGGAAATTTCCGGCTCCGACCCCGAATGTGCATTTCTCTGGGTTTAGCTTCATATTGTATCTCTTCAATATGTCAAAGGTTTCCTTCAAATGTTTCAAATGGTCCTCTGCTCGCAGGGACTTGACTAACATGTCCTCAATATAAACCTCCATTAATTTTCCAATTTGTTCTTTGAACATCCTGTTTACTAGGCTTTGATAAGTGGATCCGACGTTATTTAACCCGAATGGCATTACATTATAACAATAGGTGCCAAATTAGTGCTAAATGGAGTCTTTTCTTGGTCGCCCGGGTCCATCCGGATTTGGTTGTACCCAGAATAGGCATCGAGAAATCTGAGTATCCCATGCTCAGCCGTCGCATCGATCATGCGATCGATGTTAGAAAAAGGAAAAGAGTCCTTAGGGCATGCCTTGTTCAAGTCTTTGTAATTTACGCACATTCTTAATTTATTTCTCTTTTTAGGCACTACCACTACGTTAGCTAACCAATCTGGGTATTTAACTTCCTGAATGGAACCTATTATAAGGAGCTTAGATACCTCGTCTTTGATGAATTCATGATTGACTTCGGACTGACGCCTCCTCTTTTGTTTAACCGAGTGGAACTTCGGATCTAAACTCAGCTTATGAGTGGTTATCTCCGGTGGGATCCCTGTGATATCAATATGGGACTAGGTGAAACAAGATATGTTAGTTTTAAGGAAACTAGTGAGTTCTTTCCTTAGCTCGAGGGTCAAATCCGTGCTCATGTATACCTTTCGATCCGGTAGGTGTTCGGTTAATATGACTTGTTCCAGTTCTTCGACCGTAGATTTGGTGGCGTCGGTATCATCAGGGACTATGAACGATCTAGGAACTCCTTAATCATCTTCCTCATCAACTCCTCGTCCCTCCAGTCAGGCCGGGACCGGCATCGATGATTGATATTGTCACGACCCAAACCGATGGGCCGCGACGGGCACCCGGTACCTTACTCAACCGAGCACCAACATAACCTATCTTTTCGTATCATACTATTATAGATAACTAAGCCTGAGATTTTGCCGTGAGATAGGTAGAATACAACATCTAACACCAACTTATACATAAGACATATGGGCCTATAAGACCAAAATAACCACTCGTACACTGAACATAGGCCAACAAGGCTATACAATCTTTTACGTACATGACATCTATCTACAAGCCTATAAGAATACATAATTGTCATAAAGGTAGGGACAGAGCTCCGTCATACCAAACAATACACATCTAAATCATACTGACCAAATAAGAAACTCTTGAGCAAATGGAGTGCACCAACATCTTCCGCTGAGCTGATCGCATACTTGGAGGACTCTCGACCTGTCTATCAAGACATGCGGGCATGAAACGCAGCGTCCCCAGAAAAAAGGGCCGTTAGTACAAATAATGTACCGAGTATGTAAGGAAATATACTGAAAGCTGAAACTGAACTAATAATATAATAACTGAAAGAAACTAGGAGTCAAAGACAATCTGAAGATATACTCACATGCTGATACTGACTCAACTCTCTCAATATAGTAAGTAAAATAGATGTCCGGCCTTATACAACTCGATATATATATAACTGCTCTGCCATAGTAGGCTCGCTCATAGGCGCTTGGCCATACTAGGCTCTGTATCTCGTCCAACTGGGCTCGCTCATCGGCGCTCGGCCACAGCAGGCTCAGTATATAACTTACCATCTAATCAGAGGTTGCCCAATATGGGCTTGCCTATCGATTATAGCTCGATGGTAATGAAAATACTGTAATACTGCATATATAGGCTCTCTGATATCTTGACTAGAATAAGACAATACTCAATTGAATATGAAGTCTCGATAAGGAGAATATTGTAACTTACGAGACTAGGAAAATATACATAAATTCCGGAATATGAATTTCTCTTTATGTCTCGTTATCAAACGCATGTAATTACGTGATCATGCCAAAATGAAGGAAGGGCTTAGCCTTAACATACATGGACCGATTCTCTTGATAATTTCTCTAACACACATCTTTTGCGACGAAACACGTAACAACGAGATCTAAATAGGGAACAATCTGTATGATATTCTTGAAAAAGATTGCACCGTACTCCATTACAATCGCAAATCCCACATTTCTATAGTATTAAGTAGTCTTTATATGGAACATTTGAAGCAATTACATTGCCATTGCCAATCAACATCTTTGCTAAAGTTTTCTATCACGTTTTGCTTTAGTGTAAAGAGATATATCTACCATTGTAGCTCAAATTTCTCAAGGACCATTTCTAATCTTGTTGAGAAGAAGCAACAAATGTATTTCTCTTGCTAACAACGTTGCTTGACCTACATGTTATAAGTATATCCTCCAAAAAGTGAATGGAAGGAAAGGTAATAACTCTTATTTTTCCTTGCTTTACATACTACCACCGCCACTATCCCTTCTCCAAGACTCATTTTGATTCATGCCACATATTAAATGAATGTATGAGTCACAATGTTTTTAAGGCAAACGCTGCCATGTGAGATTACCCGATTATCCACATAATCAAGAATTATCTCGATTTACTTAAATACTACTCACTTTTAATACACTTTATACATCTTACTATCATAGCCATGTGGTACCTTGTATGGTACTAGTCCATAAATACCGGGTATTTTAGCTCGGTCGTATTTTATCCAAAATGCCAAACTTCGACGAAACTCATTTTCTTTGATTCGTTTACCCTTTCACCTTCACGAATTTACTCATCATTTGTTTGAAATTGCATAATACTTATAATCTCCAAATAATATTTTCCTTGAACTGATGTCAATTATCTTACGACAAATTCAACGTACAATACTACAGAGTGTAACATCGTCGTAACAAATTACTGCGGAGCATAACATCGTCGTAATAAATTACTGTGGAGCGTAACATCATCGTAATAAATTACTACGGAGCGTAACATCAACGTAATAATGCGAGGCTTAACATCATTCCCCCCTTTGGAACATCCGTCCTCGAATGTTGACTGATGCACTTATCATTATCATAACCTATGTCTTTCATATACTTTACTACTCTTCTTGCCATCTCGGCAACTGTTCTATGAATAATTCCAAAGGCCAGGGCATTCCCCCCTTTAGGCCTCTTTCTTACGCCATGACTTGTGATCGGAATCATTTCAATCTCGTAACTGTTGCTACCTTCTATCATGCAACTTGTATGACTCTGACCTTGTAAGTGCGTCTATGCGACTCTTCTCTCCTTTTTCCTCCAGCTTTTAACCAATCTCTAGACCTCACTTTGTAAGCATATACAGAGCTTGATAAGATGTCTCTTTGGGCATCTATAGACCTGGATATCCATTCGTATGACTTTACTGCATCTAGGTAGGTCATACTATACCATAAGTCTTACTTCGATTTATCGTTGCTGAGGTATTCTACCGAACTCCAGGTTACTCTCGTTGCATATCCTATTTGTATAAATCTAAGTCCTTTAACGCTTCTTCACCACTGTTCATCTTAAGACTGATGGCCTAATCTCATCTCATACTTTGTAACTTGTATCAATCCATTGTTGATTCACCTTAATGTTGATCCACAATCTAACCACTTGAAGACTTGAAACTTCTTACGTAATACATTGCCGCTATGGCCAACATCTCATCGGGGAACATCTGAAATGATTAGACTGATCCACATAGGGCGATGCCATACTTCCATAACCGTATTTTATAGCATACCAATGTGACTCACCTTACATGGGTATTTTAATCCCGTACCATTCATGAAATCCTCATCAAGTCATTACTCAATCGAAGGCCCAAATGATCATTTATCTATCCCAATCACACCCTCATTCTACTACCAGGGCAGCATTCCATCTTTTCTAAATGCTACTAGTCTTAGACTCCTTTGAGTTTATTTAGGCTATACTGAGCATTCTATAACTTAGAGAAATCATAATCTCTCTTGTTTTCACTGGCTTAATCCCGAGGACTTATCCATTTTCGTCACCTTCTCACTTGCCCTTTATTATCCTTACTCCTGTCTTCCTAAAACCTTGTCGCTTTATCATACTTTAGCTTGCGACCTACACATATCTATTTATATTATTCGCAACCTTCCTTCAACTTTCTTGCACCATGGATTTCCTTGTGTTATTATGGAACATCAAGCGAGACATCACATAGTTTCTAACTTTTCTTTGCTCTCTTAACTAGGCCTCTCGGTACCTAGAAATCATAGGATGGATGATATGCCACTGACGATGCCGCTATCATTCCTGGATACTGATTCCCAGCGCTTCTAGTCTTCTATCTGAAGTATGGACTATTCACAACCTTCTGCATTTGAGTATCTCGTACGTTGTTCACCTTTACCTTACTTGCCTTAAAATCTCGCATCACATCTTCTATCTCTTTCATAACCTCCCTTCCATATAGGTATGATTTACATCCATAACTTGAAGCTCTATTATAATACTTGCACCTCTGGTGCATACACAATCCGGTGGGAGTTTCATACTGGCTTCTTATGAGGTTGGTACTCTTCTAAATGGATTTATCGTGGATCCATTATAGAATATAGCTGTTGTACTATCCCTCTTGCACCTCTGATATTAAGAGTGATTCCACTATGTTCTCAATCATGATTTCTATAATTTTATGGGTCCAATAATCAGACTACTGATCTACTTAGTTGATATAACTCTTTAGTTTCCTCTTCCTTCTGATCGGCCTTTATGTAGGTTTAAGCTATATTCTGATCTGCGGCTCATGGTATTAGTTATTACTTTAGCCCTTCATGGACACTATGGAATATCCATACAATCTTCTAATAATTCAATCATTTGTCTATGACCTGGCTCAATTCTTTCTTTTAACTTATACTAGAGTCTTCTACGGCTTGTATGATTGTCAACATATATGCTGCATGGATAATACTACAAAATATTAAGTGCATTCATAACGTAACCCACTATGGATCACTGATCAAATAATTAATTTCGTTCCTTCTCCACTTTCTTTAAATGTAAGCAATTACTTTTCCTGGTCGTTTTGTCAGTTGTTGCATGCATACTTAGCTTATCTTAGTTCCCAGGCATGCCTAAATTTATGTGCAACTCATATGATCTCGAATATTACTTTTGATTTTTCTTCCCATTCCTTAGCCACGGTAGGTTCCACTTTCTCATGGAGTGCATGCAATGTTGTAGTGAGACTGTTTTTACATGACCATTTCCTCTTTAGGTCACTGTGCTTAGGTTGAAGCCTTTTTCCTTATTTCCTCAGCTAGTCTTTCATTATAGTACTTAGGTAAGACCTTCTCACTCTTGTAAAGCTGCAAGCTTATTACATCGTATACTTGACGGAAGTTTTGATGTTCTTCCTTGCCTATAATTATCCATAGTTGCTTATTTCCACGCTCTTGTGCTTGTAGGGTTGCTTCTGAACTGAAATTTTGACTTACTTCCCAGTGAGACTATCTTTTATTTTCATAACATTCATACGATACCTTTAGCTACCCTAACTCTTGTCTGAATATTTTCAAGGGTCACGATATCATTATCTGCGAGACTGAATTCCCCATGTTAGGGTTCACTATGTTTATCTTGCACGATCTATTGATTTGTCTGTATCCTTTTATCTAGCCATAACCAGGCTCTTCCTGAATCAACTACTAACGATTTGTTGTCCCATTCTCATATCAATATTTCGCGTAATCTTTTTTGGGTTATTTCCTTTGTCTTAACTTACATCTCGTACTGGCTTCTTATCTATCAATAACATCTCAGGCAGGAACCCTTACTTCATCTCCTTGACGTTGTGCATGCATAATGTTCTGGAATCATAACATGTCGGTACGATTTGAATCAGTGCAATCTCATCCCTTTTATTATTTTTATTGCATTCTTCCTTTACCATTCCATAGTTACTAGAACCGCTTAATTCTGACTTAATGCCACATCACTCCATATTCCCCCTTTTAGGGGAGTACTAAGAGTTGGAGCTACGACGATCTACCTATAGATGTTTTACCTCTTCATCTTTGTCGTCTTTTCACATCATCGATGATCCTTACTTGCCTTGCGGTAATCCTTCTGTACCAAGAATAACAAAATTCCTTACTCACGAGGGTGACACTTAATATAACTGGAACATGTAGTCCTTTAAGCTTAACCATTTCTTGCTTTAGGGAAGCGTCTTCCTGAATGACCATTCTCTGAATTTCTCATGAATCTTCTTATGTTGTCCATTCTATTATCGCCGAAACGAAATTAGAAATTCTCATAATGTCGACCATTATCAAAGCACTCAAGCCCTAATTCATATTTAGTTTATCTTGTTCACCAACCCATACTGATTTCTATTATTCTATGGTCTAACCTTTCCTTCTGGTAGTCGCGTTGGAGTCACAAACTTGTTTCTCGAAATTAAGATATGACTTTATGGCTTATACTCTTTTGTTGTCGCAAGGCAAGTCACCTCTCGTATTTTCCTTCACTTGGCTATAGACTCTGTAATACTGTCATTTTTTTATCTACCGTTATCATCCATGTATCACATCTTACACATAATGCTTCATTAACTCTCTCCTTATTTCCCTGCTAACATTTCTCTCTATCACTTTATTCTGAAAACTTCAACAAGATATTCTTTTGCTTTTAGCTCTCCTTGCTCCATCCATTGGCTCTTCGGGTCACCTAACATTCTCTCTCTACTAGGTATGGGAGTCACACTAAGATAATACTTATCCCTTCCAGGCTTCCAGTGCCGATCTTTGTAGTACTCATATCTAGTTGTACTATGTTAGAGTGCACCATCTGGGCATCTCACAAGGAAATCTATTAGCACAATTGCAATATCCTTCGAAAATGTCAGCTAACGGTAACAGTCCATCCACTATTTTGGGTTACCCTAACCCCAGCTAGATCCTGATATCCTGCCTTCTCTTATACTACTTCTGTTAGCCCCCATAGGGCATAAATGAGATGGGTATGGCCAATTGTACATACCTCTATTATTGTTGAATGTAACTCAAAAGGCTTATATTCCTCTGCGATAATCTTCATTAGTTGGGTAGCTCGTACTCTTTTTCATCTTGCTTCTTTTACTTCCTCAAACGTGTGTCTACCTTCCGATTCTCTTATTCCTTTTTACCGTAAGAGTGGATACACACTCTTTCCTAATGGATCCTTATTAAGAAGCTTACACATCTTAGTACACACAAAATCTATAGAATACCTCATATTTATCCATCATAATCATGATGCAAAAATTGATTTCCTCTAACTAAACTCTTCCACGGCTATATCTCTTACCAACCGTCTTTCTGGATGCAGGCATCATCATATTGTGAATAAGATAGAGTTTAGGAAATTGAGTTCTTAAAATTGAGCTCTACCATACGATCTAGAGTAAGAAGAAAGAGTGACAATCCTAAATTCCTTGTAGCCTCCTGCTTATAAGTGTAGTGCACAACACACCCATAAACAAGACTCTACTAGACACGGCTTGTAGACTCCCTAGGACAGAACTGCTATGATACCACTTTTGTCACGACCCAAACCGATGGGTCGCGACGGGCACTCGGTACCTTACTCAACCGAGTACCAACATAACGTATCTTTTCGTATCATACTATCATAGATAACTGAGCTGGAGAGGCTGCCGCGAGATAGGTAGAATACAACATGTAACACCAACTTATACATAAGACATATGGGCCTATAAGACCAAATTAATCACTCGTACACTGATCATGGGCCGACAAGGCCATACAATTTCTTATGCACATGACATCTGTCTACAAGCCTCTAAGAATACATAATTGTCATAAAGGTAGGGACAGAGCCTCGCCATACCAAACAATACACATCTAAATCATACTGACCAAACAAGAAACTCCGGAGAAAATGGAGTGCACCAACATCTTCCGTTGAGTTGATCGCCTACTTGGAGGACTCTCGACCTATCTATCGAGACCTGCGGGCATGAAACGTAACGTCCCCAGGCAAAAGGGACGTCAGTACAAATAATGTATCGAGTATGTAAGGAAATATACTGAAAGCCGAAACTGAACTAATATAATAACTCAAACAAACTGGGAGTCAAATATAATCTGCAGATATACTCACCTGCTGATACTAACTCAACTCTCTCAATATAGTAAGTAAAATAGATGTCCAACCCTATAAAACTCGGTATATATATAACTGCTCTGCCGTAGTAGGCTCACTCATAGGCGCTCGGCCATACTAGGCTATGTATCTCGGCCAACTGGGCTCGCTCATCGGCGATCGGCCACAGCAGGCTCGGTATACAACTTACCATTTGATCAGAGGTTGCCCAATATGGGCCTGCCCATCAATTATAACTCGATGGAAATGAAAATACTGTAATACTGCATATATAGGCTCTCTGCTATCTTGACTAGAACAAGACAATGCTCAATTGAATATGAAGTCTCGATAAGGAGAATATTGTAACTTGCGAGACTAGGAAAATATACATAAATTCCAGAATATGAATTTCTCATTATGTCTCGTTATCAAACACATGGAATTACGTAATCATGCCAAAATGAAGGAAAGGCTTAGCCTTAACATACATGGACCGATTTACTTGATAATTTCTCTAACACACATATTTTGTGATGAAACACGTAATGGCTAGATCGAAATAGGGAACAATCCGTATGATATTCTTGAGAAAGATTGTACCGTACTCCCTTAGAATCGCAAATCCCATGTTTCCATAGTATTAAGTAGTCTTTGTATGGAACATTTGAAGCAATTACGTTGCCATTGCCAATCAAGATCTTTGCTGATGTTTTATGCGCCAATCAACATGTTATTTGAAGCTATTTAACTTTGGCCTTACTGGCCGTCTCCGCGCTCTTTAATGTCGAAACGTCGGGTACTGGGAGTACTTCATCAACTGCTAATATCTCCTTTGCGGGCGGCTACTCTCCATACACTTTATTGATCCCTTTCGATGTAGGGAACTTCAATGCCTGGTACGTTATATCTCATATCCCCTTCAATCACATAGAACTTTGTTTCCTGGATGGTTCCGATGGTGTTCACGTGTAGGGTTTTCGCCCTTTTAGTGGTTTCACATGCCATGTTTAATCCGTTCAACACCCAGACTGCTGGCACTATTTGGTCTTGTAAACCCAACTTTTCTACAACCCTTGATATGATGATGTTGGCCGAGCTATCTGGATCAATCAACACACGCTTAACTTGAGATTTATTGATAAGTACAAATATTACCAGTGTGTCATTATGAGGTTGCAAGATTCCTTCGGCATCGTCGTCCTTGAATGAAATGGTTCCCTCTGGGATATAATCTCGAGTGTGTTTCTCCCTCGTGATAGATACTGCGTTTCTCCCTCGTGATAGATACTCTAGTGCATTTTATCATCAGCCCTTGAGGGACATCGACACCTCCAATGTTCATGTTGATGGCATGATGAGGTTCTTCTTATTCGATCAGTTTGTTGGAGTCCCTATTCCTGAAGTGATTTTTGGCTTGGTCACTCAGAAATTCCCGAAGATGCCCGTTATTGAATAACCAGGACACTTCTTCTCTTAACTGTCGGCAGTCCCCGGTTCTATTGCCATGAGTGTCGTGATACTTACACATCAAGTTAGGGTCTCTCTGGGTAGGGTGGGACTTCAATGGTCGAGGCCACTTGGTATCCTTGATGTGCCTGATGGAAGATACGATGCTGGAAGCATCGACATTGAAGTTATATTCCGATAACCTCGGTGCCTCCCTGGCCCATCGAAACCATTTTTGCTCATGAGTCCCCGACTATTATGGCCTCGATCGTTCCTCTTCTCATTCTTGTAGGGTTATGCCCAAATCTGTGACCCCTTCGATCTCTACTATACTGTTAATACCAGTCTTTGTTCGGTTTAGGTTCATGATCGATGACTCTCTTAGACATGTCATTAGTTCTGATAGGATAAACAGACCCAGAGGGGGCCCCGAGCTGATCGTCCTCGACTCTGATTTTTTACCGGTACATATTATGGACGTCTACCCACGTTACCACCGGGTACTCTATCAAATTTTATTTTAACTGCTGTGAAGCCAAGGATCTTCTGGGGTTAAGTCCTTGAGTGAACGCCCGAATGGCCCAATCATCCGCAACTAGAGGCAAGTCCATCCGTTCCATTTCAAACCTTGATACGAACTCCCTGAGAATTTCATTGTCACTTTGTTTTACCTTGAAAAGATCCGATTTTCTGGTCTCGACCTTGATGGCCCTGGCATGCGCTTTCACAAAGGAATCTACAAGTATAGCAAATGAATTAATAGAATTTGGGGGTAAGTTGTGATACCATATCATTGCTCGTTTTGACATGGTTTCTCTGAATCTTTTTAGCAAATCTGACTCGATTTAGTCATCTTCGAAGTCATTTCCCTTGATGGCACACGTGTAGGAGATCAGGTGCTCATTTGGATCCTTAGTTCGGTCATCCTTCAGAATATCGGGATTGGCTTTAGTGCCGCGCTCGGAGGAAAAGACTTTTGGACAAATTTGTTGGAGTCCAGGCCTTTCAATATCGGGGGCGCTCCTGGGATTTGATATACTCTAGAGTTATAGGTCTCCACTTTTTTGTTTGGCCTCAATTTTATTCTCCCCCGATTCCACCCGCTTTGTCAGTTCCTCAAGCATTTTTATTATTCCAGGGTTGTTCCCGGGCTTAACTTCACCCGGCCTTTCTGTGACTTGCTCATTTCTTCGGGTGTTTTTCCAGGATGGTTCGGTCTCAACTCTGCTGGGGGTGCGGCTTTGATTCTGCAGTTGTGTTATCGCCGCTTGTTAGGCCTGTAACATTTTGAAGATTACCCACAGATTGATCATGTCACCTTCACCTTCGGGCGTACCTCAAGTCGTTGGTCGGGCTCCTCCATGAACGTTGTTCTCAGGGTCGGTCGGCAGGTTGGCATCGATGGCCACATGTGAGTTGGCATCGACTAGGTGTGCAACTGGGACTCTGTTAGGATTAGTAGGGAGCACCTCGTTGCTAGGTACTATATTGTTATTTTTTCCATGATGGCCAGACTCAGCATCAATGTTCAAGTGAGTAGACTGAGAGTTGACATTTTTAGGTTGACCTGAAATTAAATTTTCAAAGAACAAGCGTAAAAGAGAGTGCGTTATGAAAATTTGTATCAAACTACCACTTTTATCCTTAGCCTCATGGTGGGCGCCAAACTGCTTACTTTTAGAAATAGATAACAATTGAATTTATACGCGAGATTAATGATATGTGGACTAATCCAATACAAGTGATCAATAATGCTATATAAGCAAATTAAAGATAAAATAAATAGCCAAACCAGTTGTAGTATTGAGTTCAGGCTCGGATTAGAGCTTAAATATTAGTATGTCTTCGATTCAGAGCCAAAATATGTATGAAAAGCTATGAACAAGAATAAGAGCTTTAAGATAACTTAGAAGCAGAGAAAACAGGTTTATATTGCCTTAATAGGTGTGTTACAGTATTTTTCTTGAATAAAAATCACTTCTTTTATATAGTAGTAGAGTTTCATCCCTAGTATAACTCTAAAAAAGGTACAAATCTTTTTTTCGTTAATCACTAATTTGTTGTCGATACAGGACGAGACATACGCCGTGATATCCGGTTAGGCACGGATATCACGGCCCGTTGTTCATCGTGTGCGGATGTTTGGTAATGCTTTTCGAGGTCTTGAAACTCGAACCGGATCCGGGGGGCGCGGTCGGACCTTGGTACGAGAGATTCCTAGCTTCGATTTTGATTCCTTATAGTTATGTCCTTGCTTCGTTTGTCCCACCGGGAAATTGGGGTGCTCATTGACCCGATTAGTACCTGTATACAATGACAACCCCAAAAATATAGCCAAAACAAACGGCAAAATCTACATCTACTCTAATTAAAAGAAAATTAACAGATATGCCAAAATAAAATTATAGTCAGATTTACTTGTAAATTTATCAATCTAGAGCATAATATTTTCACACCAAAAAAAAAAACAAATCACCCAAATAAGACAGGAGACCGCGTTAGAACAAGGATTATAATAATATTAGAAAATAAAAAATAAACTTTCTTGGTTTAGAGGCACGTAGAGAAAACGTTTCTTGAAGATAGTTGGAGTCTCTTCCACGAGCAAACCGAAGAATAAATGATAACTCTATCTCCGGGATTCAACTAAGACACACAACACGTAGCATTCAAGAATGTTGCTCTTCTATTCTTTAATTTATGTTTTCACCATTTGATCAATGTCTCTTATAATATTTTAAGAAAAAAGTAGTTTGTAACTTGCTTGTATTTTCCAAAGAAAATCAGTCCTATTTATAGGCTAAAGACTCTTGAAAGACAAGTTTATCATTTAATAAGTTCATAAATATATTCATGAATTTTGAGGATCAAATGTATTTGCTAAAACCAAAACGTATGTAGTAAATCAAGAATAAATTCACATTCATTCACTTTGAAAAATAATAGTCTTTTGTAAATACATTAATTTATCAAATACATTATTTCAAATTTATTGAAACACTTATTCCAACAATCCCCCACTTGTTTCAAGAAATTTTAAAAAATTTGAGACATTAATATAGTAATATGCATCAATAATGGTATCTTTTGGACTTGAACCATTAGCTAGTGAGGGCATTCTAAATCATTGACAACTTGGTGAACGAATCTTGAACTAAGTAGTTCATTGAATGAAGTAGAAAATACCTTACGCACATTACTATTTTTCGATGAAAATCTATATCCTTTGACACCTTACAGCCATGTGTCCTGAATCCTTTTATCTAAGTGCTTTAAGATTTTCCTGTAAAATTTTTTATTGAAGCGGCCTCCACTTCGCACTTAGAGCGGTGAATTCATCAAGAGTTACTTTGCATACTCCGACCAAATTGTCTATGAATTCATTAAGATAAATTAATCTCACCATCCTTCACAGTAAAGTATCGGTAAATCTATCAAGAGTGTTCCTACACATCCCAACCGAAATTGATCTTATAGATTTATTAAGAGAATAAAATCTCATCCTCCTCTACAGTACGAATATGCACATCTATCATAATTTTTCTGGAAATAAAAATTTTATTAATGTGCTCAATTATTGTAACATTACTTGTTTGTCCCTTTGAACCTAAGATGGTATCATTAGGTAGAGTTTCTATAAAGAACAATCAATTTACAATAGGTTTTATTCCTATCCCTTTACAAGTCTCTACCACCAACTCTTTGTCTAATCCTTTAGACAAAGGATCTACTAAATTAAACCTGGATTCCACATATTGAAGGGATGTTATGTCATCCTCCAATAATCTTCTCGCATGATTGTGTTTAAGACGAACTTGTCTTGATTTTTCATTACAACAATCACTTGAAGCCCGAAATATAGCAGCTTTATTATCACAATAGATAGTCAAAGGTGGCAATGGTTTACTCCACAGAGGAATATCTACCAGAATACTTCTAAGCCAATCAGCTTCTTCTCCAGCAGAAGACATAGATATAAATTCTGATTCCATTGTTGGGTGAGTAATACATGTTTGCTTCTTTGATTTCCAAGAGATTGCTCCTCCGACAAAAGTAAAAATCCAAGCAGTAATAGACTTAGAGTCATTTGGATCGGAATTCCAAGTAGCAACACTATAGCCTTCAATAACTGCTGGAAATGTAGAATAATATAGGCCAACATTAATTGTAACATTTAAGTACCTTAAAACACGAATTAAGGCAGTCAAATGCTCAACTCTGAGGTTACTAGTGAACTTTCTCAAGGTTCCTACTGCATAACCAATATCTGGCCTAGTGCAATGCATGACATACATTAGACTCCCAACAATCTGAGAATAAGTCAATTGATCAACACCATCACTAGAGTTCCGCACTAGTTTGATGCTAGGATCAAATGGAGTAGAAGCAAGCTTATCGTCAAAATGACCAAATCTCTTTAGAACTTTCTCAATATAACTTGATTGAGTAAGAGTCAAACCATTAGTTGATCTTACAATTTTAATACCCAAAATCATATCAGCTTCTCCAGGATCTTTCATTTCAAATTGAGAAGNCCTATTTTTCCTTTCAGCTATACCATTTTGTTGTGGTGTATAGGACATAGTCAATTGCTTCCCAATACCTTCTCTTTCATAAAAATCAATAAAATCTGAACTCAAGTACTCTCCACCTCTATCAGATCTAGTTGATTTAATTTTCAAGCTCAATTTATTCTCAACTTCTGCTTTAGAAAGTCTCAAAGGCCTCATCTTTTGTTCTTAATGGAAAGACATATGTATATCTTGAATAATCATCAATAAAAGTAATAAAGTATATTTTTCCATTACGTGACAATCAATCCATCTTACAAATATTAGTATGGATTAATTCCAAAAGTGTGGATTTTCTTTGAACTGACTTAAAAGGCTTTTTTGTTATCTTGCACTTACTACAAGTAAGACACTTAGCAATATGATCTTTTTTACAATTTTTAATTAATCCATGATTTACCATAGGTTGAATGGATCTAAAATTCACATGACCTAGACGTTCATGCCATAAATCCAGAGACTCCACAATATAAGCAGAAATGTTTTCATTATCAATATTGAGTTTGAACATGCCATTTGTAGCATAGCCTTTTCCTACAAACATGTCATTCTTAGATAAAATAAATTTATCTGACTCAAAAATTATTTTAAAACCTTGCTTCAAAAGTAGTGTACCTGACACCAAGTTCTTCCGAATGTCAGGAACATACAATACGTCTTTCAACGTGACCATCTTTCCAGAAGTAAATCTTCATTTGGAGTCTCTTCCACGAGCAAACAGAAGAATAAAGGACAACTCTATCTCCGAGATTCAACTAAGCCACACAACAAGTAGCATTCAAGAATGTTGCTCTTCTATTCTTGAATTTATGTTTTCACCATTTGATCAATGACTCTTATAATATTTTAAAAAAAAAATAGTTTGTGACTTGCTTGTATTTTTCAAAGAAAATCAGCCCTATTTATTGGCTAAAGACTCTTGAAAGACAAGTTTATCATTTAATAAGATTATTAATATATTCATGAATTTGGAGGATCAAATGTATTTGCTAAAACCAAAACTTATGTAGTAAATTAAGAATAAATTCACATTCATTCACTTTGAAAAATAATATAGTGTTTTGTAAATACATTAATTTATCAAATACATTGTTTAAAATTTATTGAAACACTTATTCCAACAGACCGTTGATTAGGACGTGAATGGAGCTTATAAGTACTGACGTGGATGAACGAAGCTATCTTTATTTAAAACTTGCAACAATATTTTCTGGTATCTTGCTAGTAATGTTCATTGCGATACCTTGACTCTGTAGTAAATCAAGTGAGCTTTATCCCATTATAGCTTTCAGTTGTATGGCTTTAAATCACAAGATTTGGTATGAACTTCAGATATCGACGTATAACTTTAGATATTTAGGTATGAATTTCAAACATTTGAGTATGAACTTCAGACATCGGTATATGAATAGAGTTTGAAGTTAGGCGTCGCAATCCCTAACTTCAAGCAAGTTAGCTGAAGCTAGCAATGTCTCGAGCAACCTCTACTTTAGGTAAACATGTCTGAAGTTGCAACATCATCTATTTCTCTGCCACCATGCCTTCTTTTGCAGCAAGATCAGTTGACTTTTCTAGGTATAAACTTCAAGTATCGAATATGAACTTTAGACATTTGGATCTTACATTAGGCCTGGCAATCTCCAACTTCATCCAAAAATATCTAAATTGTCTGAAGTTAGCTCTACCTCAGGCGAACTTTAGACCCCGGTGTCTGAATTCACGTCATCACCTATTTCAAAACATCATTTTACACATAGCAAAATTGACTTTTTCATGAAATATTTATGCTTTATCTTGCCCAAATTCATGCATGAATATTTAAATTTGAGTTGTCTGTCATCTGCTGGCAAAATTAGCTCATGAAAATATGACCTACCCAAGTTGGACAGATTTGCATGGCACAAGACAATTTTGACATAGTACAAGTGGAAGCTAGACTATCTTGAACCAACTACATAATCTAAATTGATCCCTGAGAAAAAATTTATCAAAATATATAAAATAAAAACCATTTTTTATATATTGTTAGATGTATATAATTGTAATAAAGAAAAATATATATTATTTTTTATTTGAAAATTAAATAAATTATAAGAGAACAAACAAGGAATTAAGATATAGTTAGAATTGGGTGGATAGGGTTACAACTCGTTCTTAAGACTGTGTTAACCAACCCATCTCAACCTTAGTACCTCATTTATTGATGGGAATTGACCAAATAGATGTAAAAATTGCACGGGGCGACCAAATACCCATTTTTTTTAAAAGTTTTAACTTGTACCCACTTTTTAAATAATTTCAGGCCTCTTTCTCCTCCTCATTCGTTTTCTTCTTCTTCTCCTCCTTCTTATTCTTCTTCTTAGGGTGATATTATTCCTTCCTCTAGATGATATTATTATTCATATGGTACAAGATAAGTACCGAAACTGGTTGTGTGGGTTGCTAACAGGGACTACCCAATTCCCTTTTTCTCAACTGAACTTTTCGTTATCGTTATTGATGATGGTAATCTCAAAGTGTTAGACTCGTCAAGGAACTCGTATTTCTCAACACAAGTAGGCGCAAGTGCATCTTCTTCACATAAAGCGAAGCTCTTGGATTCAGAAAACTTGATTTAATTGATGATTTGTCAGGGAAGCCACTATGGCAAAGTTTTGATGAACCCAATGATACCTTCCTTCCTGATATGAGGATGGATGACGGGAAGTTCAAGTTGACTGCTTGGAATATTACCCAAAAGGACCCAAGCACTAAAGTGCATCCTCTATGAGCTGAAGTTCAGTAAATACTAAACAAATTCAGCTCCTAAAATGCTGAAGTTCAGCAAATACTAAACAAACTTCAGCTCTTGGAATGTTGAAGTTCAGCAATTACAAAACAAAAACTTCAGCCAAAATTGCTGAAGTTCAGCAATTATTGAACTGAAGTACATCCTCTAGGAACTAAAGTTCAGCAAATACTAAACAAACTTC
The DNA here is from genome assembly GCA_000715115.1 of Nicotiana otophora. NCBI lineage: Eukaryota > Viridiplantae > Streptophyta > Magnoliopsida > Solanales > Solanaceae > Nicotiana > Nicotiana otophora. Next base: position 38,245 of record AWOL01S0064561.1, read on the forward strand.
AGCTCCTAAAATGCTAAAGTTCAGCAGATACTAAACAAACTTAAAGCTCCTAGAATGTTGAAGTTCAGCAATTACAAAACAAAAACTTCAGCCAAAATTGTTGAAGTTCAGCAATTACAAAACAAAAACTTCAGCCAAAATTGTTGAAGTTCAGCAATTATTGAACTGAAGTTTTCCATTGCACTATGAACTGAAGTTGGTGTGATTGCCTTTGCAAGTCAGGCCAAACTTCAGGCAAAAATATCTGAAGTTTTGCTTTGATAAGGCTACACTTCAGGCAAAACATTCTGAAGTTCAAACTTCAGACATAAATTTTTACTACTTCAGGCCCGTATGTCTAAAGTTACTCGAAAAGTGGGTACGCTTGCAATATTTTTTGCAAAGCGGGTATAGGTTAAAAAGTGACCCAAAAACTGGGTATAGATGCAAATCTCCCCAATTAGACGCTTGGAGGACCACCTTCTAAAACATAACCGAAATTTATAAATAAATTTAGCCACTTCAAAATCAATTTCAAACATTTGAGACATACGGATTTGAAATTGAGGCTACCAAAGCCTAATATAAAATGTGTGAAGTTAACTTTAGTAGTCCCGAACTTCAGTGGCGGACCCAGAACTTTATGCAAGTGGGTTCAGATACATGCTGAAGTACTCAACGACAATAGACAGTACAAGCGACACTGAGTTAACAAACAAAGGTTACTTTGCTCTCTTTATTTTGGTTCTTAACAAAACATTTAAAAAAAACAAATTGTTTGCTACTCTTTATTTTGTTTCAGAGTCGCACTTTTTAAAATAATTTACTATAACTTTACCTAAATTTTAACAATAAATCTATTTACCTTTACAAATTTAACAATTTATTAAAACTTAAGAATATTTTTATTAGTTTTACCATACAATCATCAACGTTGATCTATATTAAAATACTAAATTGCTTATTTGTTATTTTTAATTTAATTCGCGCTAAATCTAAACAAAATATAATGAAAGAGAGCTATAAACTCGACTACATTGATAATTTTATTTTAAAAAGTGCCAAAACTACAAAAAGAAACTAATTTAAACAGCAAAAGAAAGAAGACAAGAACTGATATGAAAGTTTCATATCTAGAGGCTGTCAAAGTTTGATAGAACAAAATATGAAGGAAAATTAATTAAAAAGTAAAAACAAAAATCAATGTTTATACATTTAAAAATGAAGAAAAATGTAAAACCAAGGCTCCATTCTTAAACTTGAAAAGTAAAATCCAAGGTTTATGGTGTAGTATTTACCACGCTTTCCTTGACTTACCACATTGGAATTTAAGAAACATAAGAGCCAGAAAAGCTATGGAAACTTAAAACGTAAAAAATAATGTAAGACAATGGAGTCGATCACACAATCATCTGCAAACTTTGAACCCGCTTTAACCATCCGACCAACAAACCTTTTCATTAAGAGGGTTCAACGGCTTATATTTAATATACAAGTCTTTTCACAGAAAAATAATTCCCATATAAAAAAAGTAAAAACAATTTGCGAAGCGGGTTCAATTGAACCCCCTTGAACCAATATGAGTCCGCCCCTGCCGAACTTCACACCTGTATGTCTGAAGTTTTAAGTAAATGTCTTTGAAGTTTAACCATAATGTTGTATGTTTTTACATAACACAACAAATCGCCATAAAAGACCACCAATCAAATTAAAAAAGATACCTTTCTAGGAAACACCTAAATAAACCTTATACCAAACCAGCTATACGGAGTCTTAGTGGTCTAAGACTGCACGGATAACACAAGTAAGATTTCAATTTAGTTCACCAGCAAATGATCAAATCCTCCTGCCTGTAGAGCAACACGGCTACCATTAACATTGTGAATCAACTGCTGTAGCCACCTCCTCGTTGTAGGATCCTCCTGTTGAGCATAAGTAAAAAGAAACCATCATGGATATAGAAAAGAAAAAAAATAGAGCAAGCGCCTGATAAGCATAAAAAGAATGTTTTCATGTTCTTAACTGAGAGAAAACTACGAGCTTAGCGAAAAAGATGAACAAGAAATGTACATACACGAAGGCAACTACTGAATGTAGCATCCCTAAGCATATCAGGGAGACAATTTCTTAGTGCATCACATGCCCTGCCATAAACCATGCACATCAGCATTCACTCATGGTGCAGCGTAAAAGGTGAGACCTGATCTTGCTATAAATAACAGAGCTGAAGGGATATTTTAAATGCTGATTTGCAGAAGTCTCACCTTGGATTATCTGACAGCCGAAGATAGCACCTAATTATGTGCTTCAGTAATCGTGATGAAGGCTGCTCAGCAAGTGCACCTACCATACTCCCCAAAACTCGGCCGACTGCAAAAAACCTCTCTGCTGTGGTACATATGTAATCCAGACCCACATCATCTAGAAGTATTTTTTGCACAATGAAAGTTGCAACCTGTCAGCATGACTCTAAATTAGATGCATGAAAAGCTGATACAAATTGAGAGGATGCCACTGGAAATAGTAAAAGAGGATGTAGAAATAAAAAAGTTTTCATAACGAGTAGAATATAATTGTGCAGCGTAAGTTGTCTTTGTTTTGGTATCTGAAGAGTCTGTTGAAGACATCATGAGTATATAAGCAACATAAATTTCATTTACAAGTCAGGAAAGAAAGGCTTCGGGGAAGCACTCAACCGTTTTTGACAGTTCACTGCCCATCTCCATTGTGCGCAGACACAGGGGAATTATTTCTGTTGATAGTAGAAAACTGATTACTTCAGTATCATCTACCTGCAAAGAGAATATCAAATAATAGAGTACATTAAATTTTGAAGTAAATCATTGAAATGGAGAAGCACAAATGCCACCTGAAGCACGTGATGAATATTGCACTTCAATACATATGAAATTTCATTAGGCAGACCTATAAAAAGTTAATTGCCATATGGTTATTATATCCCATTGTTGTCAATATTTCTAGATACCATAAGTAGCATTCTCGAATTGTACTGATCATGGTTTCCTTCTCGTGGTTTCTTTTTCAGGCTTTCAGTGATTCCCGGTACATATAGTATAATGTCACAGTGACATGAACAAATCTTACTATATATACTGAAAGAAGAGAAGAAATGTGAGAAATACATTAGAAATATCACCTTCACGAGGGCACCAATGACACCTAAGCTAGTAAGCCTCAAATATTCAAAAGGTCTTGATTTGCTTGTCGTATTTAGAAAAGGGTACAAATACAAAGGAATATGTGCTGCAAAGTAAAGAACATTTGAAAGCATTTCATCAGATTAAGATAAAGAAAAAACACACCAAATAGATCACAATTCCTAATTATCATCACACTAAAGTTAAGCAGATCAAAACAATAAGAATACAAGTGCAGACCAGATTTTTTAAGAGTACAATGATAAAGGAATATGCATTACAAAGTTGAGTACAGTTGGAAGCATCGTCAAATCAAGAGAAAGTATAAAATCATGAGCTTTGACCAAAATAGTCCTTTAAGTATCACGCTTCAACGAACTTAACCTCTGAAAATCACCTTAAATGGATATATTTTTCCAAGTATGTAAAAGTTGACCCCTTTTGGTCTCAAACCTAATGAGTTAAGCGACTTATTGGTCTGCAACATCACATGTGTGTCACGTGACCAACCTCAATAAGATCCCTAATTAACGAGCCATATTTGAAAAATAATCCTATTTTTCACCAATCTGGGAGCCCTAATTGGGAAGAAACTATAAGACATGACCACCATGACTGAAACTAAATAGAGAAGCTGCAACAGAAAGGTTCCTCTGCACCATTACTGCTCCTCCTCAGAAGTTCCTGTTTATACAGTTATGTATATGCGTTATTTAATCTACTAAACAGAAATCACGAGTGTTCAACTCAATAGAGAGAAGTGGAATCCATTCTTTGCTGGTTGTTGATTTGGCAGAGCCCATACATAAATTAATCATAAAACCTTAAATCAGCCATCAGTAAACAAGTCTCAAGTCTGTGATACCAACACTTTCACGTTCATATCCAATTTTCATTTTCTTTTGGAAAAGAAAATGATAAGGAAAATGAGCCTGCCTCCGAAGCTTCAATGGTGAAATTTCCATATCTTCCGAGGCACAGAGACAAAAGCAGAGAGATCAAAATAAGAAATAACCCAAAGTTCTTTTTGGAGGAATTTCATCTTCATTTCCAAACATCTCAAGCAAAAACAACTAACCCCCACAAAATGTTTGTTCCACCATGAATCTTACAAACACTTACTAAGGAAGCAGATCAGCAAGATTAAGCCATTTCATCCCTAAAGCACCTGACCAACTGAATATCCTTAGGCATAATGGTAATCCTTGACCCTTCTAGCATAGATGGCACAGAAATTGGTACCCTCAAAGAAGACGCGAATTTAGGATTCATAGAACATGGTGCACCACTAAAGAAAGGAGAAAAAAAAGGTATTAAGTGAGTATTGACCCCTATTTGCTCTAGGTAAATAACCTGGCATTCAACCAAGTGCATCATTCAGCCTTTTTGGAGCATGGGCCAGTAGATAAATGCCGCAGCAGCGGTCTGGGATCTAATATCATTCTTGAAGTCCTAAGCGACTTCTTTGACCAGCCTCTGGGAGGGGGAGCTTCCATATCAGAACTCAGTGCTCTCGTAGTACTTATGGATCTCCCCCCGAGGGCTACAAAAGCAAAACAGTAGGGCTTCTTCACTCCTCTGGTGGAAGCAGAAATAACACAAGTTAAGGCTTCTAACTTGAAGAAGGTTGGGAATGGGGAAGACCCTACCAGGTCAGATGGAGTAGCTATTTTTCCGCAATTATACGTTTTAAGCAAGGAAATCTCAGATTTCTTCCCCAAATAGGATCATATGAATTGGGCAAATACTAGGTTGGTCATCTGAGGCACATGTGAAGCAGCAAACCTTTAAATTTCTCAAAGGAGAGATTTGAGGATCAAGTTTTCCAAGGTGTTATATTTATGGGACCATTTTGGCAAAAACTCTAGAAATCTCACCCCAAGCTCTATTTTCTTAATATCATCACACAAAAGTTGATGCAGATCTTGGAAACACGTCGTGAATTGAAAGGCAAGGTAAGTGTGTTTCTTTAAGCGTAAGAGTATATATAGTGAAAGGTTCCAAAACACTTAGCATCCGTACGCAACTAATATAAACCCATTTGTTTAAGTCAATGCTCCAATGGACATGAGGCCACAAGCATATATGTCATTTTCTTCTTTTATGTATCTTTCTGGACATTGGAGTGGCAAGAAAAGAGGGTGTCCATTACGTGATTGCAGGGAAAAACAATAAATGCAATGATAATGCCTTTATGTCTGAATAATATGAAATATCAATTCTCTCGTCAAGATTTTTCCAACCAAAAACTGACACCAATTTGATTCTAAAGGATTATCTGCAATGAGTTATGCTTGCATTGTTGCTTGTGAAAATAACAAATAATTCCAAGTGCGGCTGCAAATTAAAGTAAACCGATTTCTAGAATTGCAGTCAAAGGGATTTCCCCAGTTCGATAGTTTATGATCCAATTCAACTGGAATAAAGACGCTCCACATAACTCAAAAAAAGGTGGACGTATTGGATACTGCATTTTCTTTTTCTTCAATAAAGCCGCTCCACTTAAAAGTAAAGTCGAAAAAGGCTTTGCATACAAAAATCCAAGATGATCACCATTGAGGAAGAACCGTAAGAAAGGGAAACAATATTACCATTGAGGAACAACATTCTGGTGTCAGGGTGAGAGGCTACACACTGCAAAATGAAACAGGAAGAAAAACAGTTTCATTAGTTGGACATTTGACCTGCATAAGAATTAAATAGATAGCTGTAGTGGTTACGCCTTGTCAAAAAAAAAAAACGTTGTAGGGTTATAATTCCAAAGCACATCTATGGAAATATTTGCCACATGAATGTGATCTCAGATATGCCATGTGTTCCAAAGATAGAAACTTAAAATAAATTTGCTCTTAACATGAACTGCAAAAGCTACCATTTATAGGATAGTTTTTTTGTTGGCAGCTACCAGCGTCGAACTCTTGACCGAGTTGCATGAAGAGGACTCTCTCAACCACTATGAACAAGAATGACCGGTACCATTTATAGGATTTGAACAATATGCAACAATCAACTGGAATAATGTGGGCTCTCTAGTATGGTGTTCTCCTACCTTGCTCCCTCTTGATACATAAACCACAACCCCAAACATATCCAAGCGTCTACATCCTACAGCTGAATAAATGTTCCTAACTGAAAAAGCTTTTTTGGGATATATAAAGCTATTACTTCTTATGAAGGAAATTATACATGGCAATTACTCATTACTTTACACATTACCAATGAGAGATGATTAAAGGAAACATCATGAAGAATCATCTGAGAATAACTCCGTATGGAAAAGAAATCTTTATACCTGAAGAAGTGCTAAAGCATTACAAACTCTATTAGATTGTGCTGGAGTCAGGTTTGGCGGTGACAAAACAGGGTAGATGGAAACTATCTCCTGCAAGCATGTAACAAAAAATCAATATGGACAAAGGAAAATCAATTAAAAAAAATGCTGTCATGTTCCAAGTAAAACATTCATAACTGAAAATCAATCTGTTGGGATCCATTTTCTATTGGAAGGAGTCTCTCATTTCTACTTCTCAAAATTGAAAAAAATCTGTCAGGCGAGAAATAGCGAGGCCGCTACTTCTCTGCAGGACCTCGGCTGGATCATTCTCCAGCAAGTTAGACTATGCTCCAAATTACCTTTCTATTTGGCATATCCTAGCTTGTGTCACTTAACAGCTTGAAATTATCTGCTTGGCTGGAGCTTTAGGATGCCATAAGTGTTGGATATTCGACAGAAATGAAAGTTGTTTGCTGGTGAATTTAGCTCCTCTTGTCAGTTATATCCAACAAACAAGGAAACAACATCAAGATTCTCATTTAGTGCTCTCACCATATACTCATTCCAGTCTTCGTCCACTATCATTTTATATCCCTTTTCTTCTCTCCCACCAACAATAAAGTGAACTAAAATGTCACATGTAATCCAGTTTCCTTCACTGAGACAAGCAACGTGCCATCATCTGAGTACATATTATAGCAGGGGAAGAACGAGCAATAGCAATGGGAAGACCACAGCTCTGCTTCTC
>AWOL01S0064562.1:0-12882 GCA_000715115.1 Nicotiana otophora
GCGGCGTGCAACCCGATCCTCCAATATATTCATTATAATTAATTATATTGCGGCGTGCAACCCAATCCTCCAATATATTCATTATAATCAATCCTGTTGTGGCGTGCAACCCGTTCCTCCAACATATTCATTTACCAATTTTTTAGAAGAATTTCCCCAATAAATGCAACAATTAATATAAAATTATAAGACAACAAGCATACAATAATTATGATTTAATTACGAAACAAACAAAGGCAAATAGAAAATTATTATGAAAATCAGAGAGAAAATATACAGTTTAATATTTAATATGCTAAATGTCAAATAACAATAAAAGCACATAATTCAAATAGCATGTAACAATTAATGCAGAAATTCAAGAATTAATATTTGACAATGAATAGGACAGAAAAAAATTATTATAATAATTAATTTACAATTTAAAATACTTTATGATTTTTCAAGTAAGTAGACAAATAATTAATTTGACGACATATAGACACTCGTCACCTCGCTTATACATCGTTCACATGCAATTCATATAACAAATAGTTTGAGGGTTCTATTCCCTCCAGTCAAGGTTAACCACGACACTTACCTTGCTTTGCAAATTTCAATCAATTATTCAACCACAGGTTTTCCTTTTAATTTCGTCTCCAAAAGCTTCAAATCTATTCACAAACAATTCGATATATTCAATATCAATCATAGGAATTAATTTCATATGAATTTATAAATTTTTCAGATAAATATTCGAAATTCATTAAAATATTCGACAGTGGGACACATGTATCAAATCTCAGAAAAACTCGCGAAATCCGAACACCCGTTCCGCTACGAGTTCAACCATACAAAAATTGTCCAATTCCGATATCAAATGGACCTTCAAATCTTAACTTTTTATTTTTGAAAGATTTTATAAAAATCTGATTTTTTCTCCATCCAAATCCGAAATAAATGATGAATATAGACATGGATTTGTGAAATATAATCACTTTTGATTATAGAACACTTACCCAATTCAAAGTCGTGAACATCCCCCTTGAAATCGCCCAAATCCGAGAATTGTAACTCAAAAATGAGTAAAAATGGCTAAGACTCGATTTTATGTATTCTGCCCAGTATTTTCGCATATGCGGGCTATATGTTCGCACCTACGGTCACGCATTTGCGAGAAAAATCTCGCATTTGCGAAGCAGGGCTGTCAGGCGAGGTTTCGCATCCGCGGACATTTCTATCACACCTGTGACGTCGCAGAAGCGACCAAACGACCGCAGAAGCGGTCTCTTCCGCATAAGTGATTCAGCCTTCGCAAAAGCGGTAGCGCATTTGCGCCCCATTTCTCCGCAGAAGCGACGCAACTAGTCAGTGGCCAGGTCGCAGGAGCGACCAGCTTCTCGCAGATGCGGTGGCGCACCTGTGATCACCATTGCGCAGGTGCGATTACGCCAGGTTTTGCCAAGAACCTGTTGCTTTCAACATGCTCTAAACAATCCAAATTTTATCCGAAACTTACCCGAGCCCCTCGGGACCTTATCCAAATATCTCAACAAGTCCCGTAACATAATACGAACTTACTCAAGGTCTCAAATCACATCAAATAACATGGAAATTTCAATTCACACCCCGATTCTGACTTTGAGTTTTAAACTTTTTAATTTGCAAATTTTGTGCCAAAACATATTAAATGAATCCGGAATGACTTCAAATTTGGAACACAAGTCATAAATGACATAATGGAGCTATTTGAATTTCCGGAATTGGATTCCGGCTCCGATATCAAAAAGTCAACCCCGTGGTCAAACTTGAAAATATTTAGTCTTTAAATTACTAGTTTCTGTTAAATGGTCATAACTTGAGCTAGGGACCTCCAAATTAAATTTCGGGCATACGCCCAAGTCCCAAATCACGATACGGAGCTACCGGAACTGTCACAATACTGATCCGGATCCGTTTGCTAATAATGTTGACCAAAGTCAACTCAGTTAAGTTTTAAAGCTTTGTTTCACATTTTAATCCATTTTTCATATAAAAACTTTCCGGAAAATTTTATGGACTGTGCACGCAAGTCGAGGATGATAAATGGTGATTTTTGAGGTCTTAGAATACAGAATTACTTATTAAATTTAAATATGACATTTTGGGTCATCACAACAATTTCTATTAATGGTCGAGCAACTCGCACAAATATTCAAGTATGTGAAATTTTGGTATTTTACTATTTCCTCTAACAACTCCCAATAGGATTCAGGTACTTCAATCAACAAGGATGCAAACATTATAAGTAATGCATGATTTGGGTCCTAAACTACCCGGACATAAGCATAATTAGTAGTTACGCACGGACTCTCGTCACCTCGTGCGTACATAATCCCCACAATTTGAAACAACATTTATTTAAATCACCTATGGGAAAAATTTCCTCTTGCAAGGTTGAACAACAGACTTACCTTGCTCTGAAATTCTATAACCGGCTCCAAAGGCTCTTCTAGCACCTCAAACCAATGTTCGTCGATCCAAAACTATTCAAACAAGGTGCAAACCAATAAAAATATACTCTAATACTCATATTAATTCAACTCATAACTATTTCTAACTCCGCTCGAAAAGTTAATAAAATCCACCCTCGGGCCCACGTGCCCAGATTCCGAGAATGTTTGAAGATAAACTATACCCACAAGATTACGAACTCAAATATATGATTTATTCCCAATTCTATGCCCAATTTTGTGGTAAAATCCAAAAATATCAATTTCTAGGTTTTTCTTCCAAATCTTAAATTTCTACTAATTTCCATGTTTAAATCTATATATAATTCATGTATTTCACTAACATAATGTGGGAGTCACTTACCTTACATTAGATGATGAAAATACCTCCTTGAAGAGCTCCAAATATCGCCCAAGCCGTGTGGAAAATGGGTGAAATGAACCCAAACCCCGTTTTAAAACCAGTCCGCCTACGCCTGCTCCTCTTCGCGTTCGCGAAGGCCAAAAATCTCAGCCTTCAAATTACTCTACGCATTCGCGACCACCTCGTCACATTCGCGAAGCCGTGTAACCACTACCCTTAGCGTTCGTGGGCCACTAGCCGTGTTCGCGAAGGCTTAACGCCTGGCAGCCCCCAGCTCTCCCTTCCTCTTCGCGTTCGCGTAGGCTTCCTAGCTTCTGCCTCGCGTTCGCGTCTCCTTCATCGCGTTTGCGATGGCCAAATCCAAGTAGCGCCAAAATTCATCTTCGCGAACGCATGAGACCCTTCGCGTTCGCGAAGGAGGAAACCAGACACCAGCACAGCAGTGACAAAACATGGAGAATCGATCTGAAACCACACCGAAACTCACCCGAGGCCATCGGGACCCCATCCAATCATACCAACCAGTCCCAATACATGACACGAACCTGATCGAGGCCTCAAATCGTATCAAACAATGCTAAAAGCACAAATCGCACCCCAATTCAAGCTTAGTGAACTTTAGAACTTCAAACTTCTACATTCGACGCTGAAACTTATCAAATCAAGTCCGATTGACCTCAAACTTTGCACACAAGTCATAATTGACATTACGGACATACTCCCACTTCCAGAATCGGAATCCGACCCCAATATCAAAAAGTCCACTCCCGGTCAAACTTCCCAAAAATCACCCAAATTTCCAACTTTCGCCAATCGATGCCGAAATGACCTACGGACCTCCAAATCAACATTCGGACATGCGCCTAAGACCAAAATCACCATACAGAACTATTCCTAAGTTCGGAATCCCAAACGGACATTGATAACATAAAAATCCACTTCAACCCAAATCTAGGAAATTATTAAACCTTCAAAATGCCAACCTTCCGTAATAGGCGCTGAAATACTCCTGATCCACCCGATACTCGACCCGAACATACGCCCAAGTCCGAAATTATCATATGAACCAATTGGAACCTTAAATCTTTATTCTGAGGTCGTTTACTAAAAGTCCAAACCTCAGTCAATTCTTCCAACTTAAAGCTTCCGGATTTAGAATTTTCTTCCCAAATCAACTCCAAAACCTCCTGAAATTCGATTCCGACCACACGTACAAGTCAAAATACCTGAAGTGAAGCTACGCAAGGCCTAAAACTACCAAACGATGCGCTATAGCTCAAAATGACCAATCGGGTCGTTACATTATCCCCCACGTAAACATACGTTAGTCCTCGAACGTGCCAAAAACTACTCCGGAGTTGTCCAAAATTACTATTTAACACCTTGTGCACCTTCCCGTGCCATCACAATCCTAGTTTGGAACCTCATATCGAGTCGTACTGAAGGTCCTCCCTTTTATTCAATCAATAAGCCTTAGAACCAAATTCCAACCTCCGAATTTCTTTACAATACCTGATTCTGACATACGAACACTATATCAATCACTACACACTGTACTAAAACATGAATGTGCATCTGTGTTGAAATGATACCATACACCATATAAGTCGGTTGCCCATAGTATCATCCCCCAACCACAATAGCTGACTCACGAAACTGATGCCCGCAATACACCTCATAACACATATAAGCTCGGTTTTAATCCTCACAATATTGCCGTGACAGAGAAGATGTATAGAAACTCATAACCACCTGCCAAATCAACAAATCATTGAGTCTCTCCTCCTGACAAGGACCATTACCTCATTCTGAACTGAATAGCGAAATTTGTTCTTTAATATACCTTATATAAATGTGATTGCACTAATTTCAGGTCCAATAGTCTCGCCTCACCCAATATAAGCTACACAGCAATAAGCCACCTCAAACATTGACCAAAATATCGTATGACACCAATAATGCGCCAACAAGATACAAACTCGAATATGATACATAAGGAAAAACGAACTCTAGAATGGAACTTCCCAGCCCACGTAACGAATAAAATGGTCGAACAGACGCTATGAACTCTCATCAGAGAATGAGAAACCAAATTCACAAAAACAAATATATGTAACCGTACTCAACAGCTCACTGTTGCGGCATGCAACCCAATCCATACATAGTACCGTTGCGGCATGCAACCCGATCCAAACATGATACCTGTAGCGGCGTGCCACCCGATCCACTCATAAAAATGAATAAGGGAATACCCATCAGCCAAAAAGGCTTATACGTACGAAATACCGAATATCGACCACAAGCACGCCAAGTGCACAATACAAATTCTGGAGAGACGGATAGCGCCATACGCTACGAAACCTAAGCACAACTAAGGTGCAATAAATGACTTGCATCTCGAGAGCCATCCTGCTCACATAACACCACAAGCTACATGGGACCTCAAAACATGTGTGAATAATCAAGGCGTCTCACAACCCATATGGCACAATAGAGTATTACATGGAATAACTGACGACGGGAATGGCATCCAATGTCCGAAGACTCCTCCATAAGCAACGCTATGCTGAATGAACACATCCGCCCTGATGTAAAACACACATTCACATTAGACCCATCAATGTACTTCAAGCCGATTCTGATCATACCATGCTGGGTTATTAAACTTTCAAGGATCCACAATACCCTTTTTCCATGACATACAAGAACTGTCGCCAAATCCGGAACAACTTACATAGTCTACAACCCAAGGAATAGAACGCCTCTCAGGCATTAACTCTCACATTAATGATACTATCATAACCTCCATACTTGGTTTTAATCTTTAGAAACCAAGTGACTAACATATCACACTTATACAGATTTCCGCATGGGGTACGCTCCCACAACCTTCCGCTCAGGTAGCAAAGTCCGCACATCTATACCACCAATCGTTAAAATTCCGTAAAACAAATTAAGAATCCTCAATTCAATACATAAGGCCTCTTACATAGAACGTCGTCCTCAGGTGACGCTAAAGAAAATGCTGGCTTAATCTGAACACCTGCTCATCTGAGCTCGTGACATTCTAATCAACACCGAACCGCAATCTTGATCCTCAACTTCCAATTACCATGCCGCTCACTGCACCTATCATGCCGCTATGCAAGAATACTATAATTCCTCATAACTCCCGAACTACCAGTAGAATAACATTTTATTGGCTAGAAACCTTTCACTTAGCTCATTTCCGAAGGACCAACACAACACGCAACTGAATTCCCAAACCGCATAGAAATACAAATCTCAAATGTTCATCTAAATCGTCATAACTCTTTCAGAATCCATTTACACTACAAGGTCATTTAAATCAAATACCTCCAAGATCAATCAAGTTGTGGTGGCGCTCAAGCCTACGCGTACAACCACAAACCACTTGTATAACTTCATGTTGAAGGAGTTGAACACTGCCACAGTCATGCTGATTCAACCATTATTAACCGACCCAATTCCTTTAAATTTACTCTTGACTTGCCTTGGAGATAATAGCAGCTCCATTCAAAACATAACAAACTAAATTTGCTCTTATACTGAGTGTCCCGCATCAAGAGACCACATCATCTCAATACTCATGAATCATCTCATACCTTTCTCATGCACGCAATGGCATTTCCAACTAGTGTACCCATTCCGCAAGACCTCCAGCAAATCCAAAGCTATTTCTTCATTTCCTCCAATACATCACCGCATACTCGATGATAACATAGAACACTCCAAGTCCCATTCACAATCTACTGCAGAAGCTCGATCCTTAACCACACAACGGACTCGAAATCCTTAGGCACAACACTTTAATTCTTGAACTCACTAAAACTATTATTGAGAGTCACCCACTCTGACCCGATCCCGAATATAACCAAACTTCAACGCTCTACTAGCACAGTAACACCCTCTCAAAGAAGCAACCGTTTGAATTCTTTTACTGGTGCATCATAACCACAAGAAGCATAAACTCTGAGTCTTCTCAAAATCTGCACATGAACTGATAAGGCGAAATATAGTACACATTCATCTGGTTCCTGCTCGAATTACCCCCTGATATTTTCCTTTTTCTTGGTCATGATTGATCCATCAACGCACTGATAATCAGAAACCGCACAAGCAAATAACCACGCGATCCAATCGTAGACGGTGGGGCTCCCCCACTTAGCTTTAAGCTACTATCGATAATGTAGAGCCTACAATGATTCCTCCTTCTCAATTACCATGATCTCGCACCTTTAGCCCGCCACATTTCCCGAAGTCTTTTGTTAATATTTTCATGAACATTCTGAATCATTCGTCAATCTCATACTCGACCTCTTACCGGGTAGCAAACAAATCCTTCGTAACAACTTCATCAACATCACGCAACCGCTAACCCGTTCACAAGAGATAATCCACCTGTGGAAATTCCATGCTGACGTCTTCCAACGACACTGCACTGGGTGCAACTACCATGCATTCAGTAACCCTCATGATCCCACGCTCGTCTACCAGGCGTACAAGTCTGTTCATTCCCCATCGACATCAACTCCTAAACTCGAAGTCGCATTGTATCCATATCGATAGTCAAGTCTCCACACCCCCTTCATTTCAAGCAAACTCTTTCTTGCCATATTAAATCTTTCTTCATACGGTAACCATCATTCCAAGTAAAATACGTACACCAAATCACCTTCCATCACGATTACCAAACCGTTCTACACTTTCTGAAGGTGCGTGGCTATACTAACCCAGAATCCATATGCTGCTATGCCTCTCCCACTTGGTCAAACCACCCCCTTTAAGCAACTTCCCGACTTTCGCTTCTCAAACTTGACCTGCTAGTAATTCCACCACCGCAAGATACCTCCTACATGTCCTTCCTCATTCTTCGTTACCTAATTATTGCATCGAATCAAAATTTATATCTGTAGCATATAAGCTAACAAATTGCTACCAACTCTAAACCTCTTCGAAGATTATCCCTTTTGAGTTGTCAACATTAGAGACACCGATTCGATCCCAAAACTGCGACACACCGCTATCTCTGACAACCGCTTTTCAGGTACCATCTCACAACACCCTGCCCCGAAGGAAAATTTAAGAAGACCATAACATCGACGAACCTTAATACATTCAAAAAAGGACAACGACACCACATCACAAATAAAAATTCCACCACACTCGAAAATACCAAATCTCGTTACTCCATCAACCCAACCTGAACATTCGTAGTCCAATTGCCATTCCTTTGCTGGAATTAAATGTTGAACCTCTCAATCATGCACTAAGAAAAACAATCTCCTTTCAAATCATTCACTGCGTCGACACATAAAAGAGCACCCTACCATTACACCAACATCGTGCGATAACCATACATGAATATCATTACAATCTGTGCATAACCTCAAAACCATAGAAAATATATATACTAAGTTGATACAACAGAACATCCTTTCGTAAAGCTACGATAATAGCTCGCCCGAACACGCAGGGAGAAACATCCTGCACCACGTCTGCAGTACCACCACAACTACTTGATGCCCAACAGATAATAATCGCTTCATATCGCATAAGATTGAGTAGAAAGGAAATAAAGGCACAAGCCTCAATAGCATCAAACCGCACGATGAGGAAATCAAGAAGGAGAGTGCTCCTAACAGCCCTGTAGCCTCTCGAAGATAAGTACAGTCGTCTCTGTACTGATCCGCAAGACTCTACTATACTTGCTCATGACTCATGAGACCTAAGTGAATCTCTGAAACCAATCTGTCATGACCCAATTTCCACTATGGGTCATGATGGCGTATAACGCCGTCGTCAGGCAAGCCAATGGTAATTTACCAATTTAATTACTCGTTTTAGTATTTTTTAAAATCAATTTTTTTTCCTTAATTAGACAGCATAAAATAGAATTTACAGAGTAAATGAAAGTATCTGCACAAACCACAATAATATATAACCTGAAAGAACCCCCAAAATCCGGTGTCACAAGTACATGAGCATTTTTCTAGGAAATATAAAAACAATGCAACATCTGCCCAAAATGAAAATAAGATAGGAGGATATAAATGACTCTGATGGAGACTCTGCGGGCTGCAGTTCCTAACAGGAAATACAACTCACAATAAAGTCCCTGCAATAGCCGCGCCTCAGCACCTAAAAGACCACCAGACATATATGTACCTGCACAAAAAGTGCAGCAAGTGTAGTATGAGTACGTAAATCAACGCGGACCCAGTAAGTATCAAGTCTAACTTCGAATAAGTAGTGACGAGAGGTCAACATCGACACTCACTAATCTAATAAAGCAATATAATAAGAGCGTAAGTAGATATAAAGAGCACAGCAATAGTGGGGTAAATCTGTAAGGTTTATAATCTTCCAATTATTTCTTCTAAAGCATAAATTTCTCGATCTTGTATTCTACATTAATATCACAGAAAAATGCCAAAGTGTCCATACCAAATAAAAAAGAAATACCATAAAATGCTGCATTTCAGTGGAAGGTTTTTCGTGTGAATATTCGAACTACTAGCGATAACGCACGATTCTGTCGAGGTCGTTCAGCCCGATCCACAATAACGTATACACTGCTGAGGGATGTGCGGCATGATCCATAGATGCATCTATACTGACAAGGCGTTCGTTCCGCTCCACAAGAAAGGAGGACACTTCATGAACCTCCGGAATGAGAAGCTATTCATAATAATTCTCAACTCCGCTCGAAAAGTTAATAAAATTCACCCTCGGCCCATGTGCTTGGATTCCAAAAATGTTCGAAGATAAACTCTACCCACAAGATTACGAACTCAAATATATGATTTATTCCCAATTCTATGCCCAATTTTGTGGAAAAATCAAAAATACCAATTTTTAGGTTTTTCTTGAAAATCCCAAAGTTCTACTAATTTCCATGTTTAAATCCATATATAATCCATGTATTTAACAAACATAATGTAAGAGCCACTTACCTTACATTAGATGATGAAAACATCCCCTTGAAGAGCTCCAAAAATCGCCCAAGTCGTGTGGAAAATGGGTGAAATGAACCCAAACCCCGTTTTAAAACCAGTCTGCCCCGGCCTACTCCTTTTCGCGTTCGCGGAAAGCCCATCGCGTTCGCGAAGGCCAAAAATCTCATCCTCCAAATTACTCTACACGTCCGCGACCTCCTCGTCACGTTTGCGGAGCCGTCTGACCATTACCCTTCGCGTTCGCGGGCCACTAGCCACGTTCGCGAAGGCATTACGCCTAGCAGCCCCCAGCTCTCCCTTCCTCTTCGCGTTCGCAGCCTCCATCTCACGTTCGCGTAGGCTTCATAGCTTCTGCCTCGCGTTTACGTCTCCTTCATTCGCGAACGCATGAGACCCTTCGCTTTCGCGAATGAGGAAACCAGACACCAGCACAGCAGTGATAAAACAAGGAGAATCGATCCAAAACCACACTGAAACTCACCCAAGGCCCCCCTGGACCCCGTCCAATCATACCAACCAGTCCCAATATATGACACGAACCTGCTCGAGACCTCAAATCGCATCAAACAATGCTAAAACACAAATCGCACCCCAATTCAAGCATAGTGAATTTTAAAACTTCAAACTTCTACATTCGATGGCGAAACCTATCAAATCAAGTCCGATTGACCTCAAATGTTACACACAAGTCATAATTGACATTACGGACCTACTCCCACTTTCGGAATCAGAATCCGACCTCGATATCAAAATGTCCACTCTCGGTCAAACTTCCCAAAAATCACCCAAATTTCCAACTTTCGCCAATCGATGTCGAAACGACCTACGGACCTCCAAATCAACATCTCGACACGCTCTTAAGACCAAAATCACCATACAGAACTATTCATAGGCTTGGAATCCAAACGTACATTGATAACATAAAAATCCACTTCAACCCAAACTTAAAAAATTATTAAACCTTCAAAATGCCGACCTTCCGTAATAGGTGCCGAAATACTCCCGGTCCACCCGATACTTGACCCGAATATATGCCCAAGTTCGAAATTATCATACAAACCTATTGGAACCTTAAATTCCTGATTCTGAGGTCGTTTACTAAAAATCCAAACCTTAGTCAATTCTTCCAACTTAAAGCTTCCGGATTTAGAATTTTCTTCCCAAATCAACTCCAAACCTCCTGAAATTTGATTCCGGCTACACGTACAAGTCATAATACCTGAAGTGAAACTACTCAAGGCCTCAAACTATCGAACGACCTCAAAATGACCGGTCGGGTCATTACATTAAGAATGACATATGAATACATAAGCTAAAGTAAGAAAAAATTGGTTGATAAGTTCAATAAAAAGACAATAATAATCGGAAGGAATAATACAGTTCACAAAGTTTGCAAAATTTTATTATTGTATATTTGCACCATGAGCAAAGCTAAAAACTAACTTCATTTGTTGAAGTGTTTGGCTCCTTCTTTTTCAAATGGATTCGTACAATTTAATACGTCCTCCAATTAAAGTAGTAATAGAATTTTTTAAGGAAATATGTCTTACAAATAAAATGATTACATGGCTAACGTACAATATAAAAAGAATTTTGAAGATGGTATATACAGAGTCCATTTATGTAATATGGACTGAGAGGAATAACAGAAGTTTTGTACAAAAAAAGAGTTCAAAGTGATATTAAAGCTAGAAAAATAGTGTATACTTGCCATGTTAGAGCTAAAGACAATATTAGGATGTCTCTTTAGAATTATAGATTTCCTAGTTAGTATATACAGGATAGTCACAATCATTGAGTTTCTTTGTTGGATATCTGATCAGCAGACTAAACTATAAAGTCTAGCTGCATTTGTAAATATTTTACTTGGTAATTAAAGATGATAGTTACCAAAAAAAAAAATCTATGTCCGGAAAGTAATTATTATTAAAATTCCTACGGGTAATAGAATTACATGATAATGTGGAAATTTTCAAAAAGAAAAAAAGTTATATATGTTGTTTCCAAATGATATTGGGATTAGACTTAAAAAGAAAAAAAAAGAATTACTCCTTCCGTTCCATAATAAGCGACTTTTTGGCCTTTTATTTTAGTTTAAAGTGTCATTTTTACATAATCAAGAATGAATTAACTTTAGTTTTTCAAATTTGCCCTTATTTACATATCCCAATGTGTGAATTTAATACTATGCAAATTTTAATTAAGAGTAATTTAGTCAAATACTATTTTTTTTAGGAGTTAGTATTTTCTTAAGGGGTGTACCAAAGGCCAAAAAGTCACTTATTGTAAACCGGAGGGAGTAATAAAATTTGTGGATTGATAGACTAATGTAACGACTCGACCGGTCGTTTTGAGTATTACATGTTCCCCCATTTACTACTCATTATGTGCTTTACAGTTGTTATGTAACTTGCCGGGATAGTTGGTTCGAGTCCGGTGAGGTTTCGGAATGAATGAAGACACTTAGTATCAAGGATGGAAACTTAAGTTGAAAAGGTTGACAGGATATTGACTTATGTATAAACGACTCCGAAATTGAATTTTGATGATTCCAATAGCTCCGTATGGTGATTTTGAACTTAGGAGTGTGTCCAAAAAATTATTTGGAAGTTCGTAGTTAAAATAGACTTAAAATGGCGAAAATAGAAAATTGAAAGTTTGGAATTTTGATCGGGAGTTAACTTTTTGATATCGAGGTCATAATCTGATTCTGAAAATTGGAATAGGTCTGTTATATCATTTATTACTTGTGTGTAAAATTTGAGGTCAATCGGACTTGATTTGATAGATTTCGGCATCGAATGTAGAAGTTGGGATTTGTTAGTTTTCATTAGCCTTGATTTGGGGTGTGATTCATGGTTTTAGCATTGTTTGATGTGATTTGAGACCTCAACTAAGTTTATATGATATTTTAGGACCTGTTGGTGTATTTGGTTGAGGTCCCGGGGGCCTCGGGTGAGTTTCGGATGATTAACGGATCGAAATTTGGACTTAGAACAATTCTGGAAATTTTTCCAGTTCTGGTGAAATCGCACCTGCGATGGAATTGGTCGCAGGTGCGTGATCG
>AWOL01S0064562.1:20158-35393 GCA_000715115.1 Nicotiana otophora
TATTGGCTTGAGAGGTTAAAAACCACTAAATGATGGGAATGTATTTGGGATTTGCTATTTATGGAAGAATTGTTTATTTATTGCTTGTTGTTGAGGTTTCATTATCAATTACATAGTCCGTGCCTATTTAGATACTTTGATATTTTATTGTTAGCCCATAGTAAGTGTCGAAGTCGACCCCTTGTCACTACTTCTTCGAGGTTAGACTAGATACTTACTGGATACATATTATTTATGTACTCATGCTACACTTCTGCACTAACCGTGTAAGATCTGAGGCAGGTGCATTTGGTTATCATCCCGGCGCGCACTCCTGATACTGCGAGACTTTGCAGTGAGTTGCCTTCTGAGCCCATTCTGTAGCACCCTAAATCTTTCTTTTGCATTTACATCCTGTCTACTTCATTTCAGACAGTAGTGTATTATATTTTGTATATTCTACTAGTATCTCATACACTTATGACACCAGGTCTTGGAAATTATGCTAGTAGACACAAGTTGATTTTGATTATTTATTTCCTCTCACTTACTCATTAATTGTCTATTACTCACTTTTATGAAATTTTTCACTTCCTATTTGTTCAATAATTAAAAATCAACTATTTCTAAATTGTTAAAAGAAACAATCAAGTAGTTAGTTCACTATTGGCTTGCCTAGCGGTAATGTTGGGCGCCATCACGGCCTATAGAAGAAATTGGGTCGTGATAACATGGTATCAGAGCACTAGGTTCACGTAGGTCTCACAAGTTCTGAGCAGGCCTAATAGAGTCTTGTGGATCTGTACGGAGATGTTTGTACCTATGTTCGAGAGGCTATAGGGTGTTAGGAAACTACTTTTTCTTTATCTCTTATTGTGCGGTTGATGTTATACTAAGTATATTTCTCTTATTCCCTCACAGATGGTAAGAACGCGCACAGCGGATGTTCCAGACCCGGGAGGAGCTGCTCCCCCTGTTGCTAGAGGCCGATCCAGAGGCTGAGGGAGGGCTCTATCCCGTGGTAGAGGACGAGGACATCCCAGGGTTTCTCTAGCTATGCCACTAGCGGACCCAGTAGAGGATCCCATTATTGAATAGCAAGGCGAGGCGCTTGCAGCAGAGCCAGCCTCGGTAGATTTCATGTCCGCACCGGGCTTTCAGGAGGTCATGGGCTGCATGCTACGGTTCATGGACACTATGACCCATGCTGGTTTATTTCCAGCGGACCCATCCATATCTCAGGTGGGAGGGGGTGCACAGACCCCTATAGCTCAGGCTCCTTGGCATGCATTTGCCATGTATTAGACCCCGGGCACTCAGACCATGGGCGCACTACCCATGGGCGGAGCTCAGCTAGTGGAAGCAGCCATACCTGAGCCCATACCAGCTACGACCGGCAAGCCGCAGAAGCTATTGGACAGATGGACCAGGCTACATCCTCCAGTCTTTAGAGGTGAGCGATATGAGGATCCCCAGGACTTCATTGATCGGTGCAGGGACAGACTGCACAACATGAGGATATAAGAGTCCCACGGGGTGAATTTTACTACTTTCCAACTAGAGGGCAGGGCCTGTAGATGGTGGCAGTCTTATCTTCTTCGCAGAGCAGCAGGTTCTCCTCCCATGACTTGGGACCACTTCACATGTACCTTTCTGGATAGGTATATTCCACCCTCTCAGAGAGAAGAGTTACGGTTTCAGTTTGAGCAGCTCCAGTAGGGTCAGATGTCACTGACCGATTATGAGGCAAGATTCTCTGAGTTGTCTCACCATGCACTTATGATACTTCCCACAAAGGCGGAGAGAGTACGGAGGTTTGTTATGGGGTTGCACTCAGGTATTCAGTCCACTATATCCCGAGAGGTTGAGATGGGGACTTCTTACCAGCTAGTTGTGGAGATAGCTCAGAGGATTGAGGGTTATCATTAGGGGCCGAGAGCGGATCTACCAGTCCTGCATTGTTACCTTATGTGGTTATAAGACCCGAGCAGACCTTCTGTTAATTGGTATGACCGACTTTGAGGTCATTATGGGCATGGATTGGTTATCTCCATATCACATCATCCTTGATTAGCATGCCAAGACTGTTACCTTGGCGATGCCAGAGTTGCATAGATTGGAGTGGAAGGGTTCGTCAGTACACAAAGTTGGGTTATCTCTTTTCTGAAGGCTCGACACATGGTCGAGAAGGGGTGCTTGGCTTATCTAGCCTATGTTTGGGATACTACCACAGAGACTCCGGCGATTGATTCAATGCCCGTGGTCTAAGAGTTTTCCGATGTATTTCCTTCTGATCTTCCAGGCATGCCACCAGATCGTGATATCAATTTTTGTATTGATTTGGCTCCAGGTATCCAGCCTATATCTATTCCACCATACCGCATGGCTCCGAGAAAGCTTAAGGATTTGAAGGATAAGAGTTGCTAGAAAAAGGGTTCGTCAGATAGAGTGTATCGCCTTGGGTGCACCAATGTTATTTGTGAAGAATAAAGATGGGACTATGCGGATGTGCATTGATTACCGCCAGTTGAACAAAGTCACCATTAAGAACAAGTACTCATTGCCGTGTATTGATGATTTGTTTGACCAGTTGAAGGGTGCTATGGTGTTCTCTAAGATCGACTTGATATCGAGGTACCATCAGTTGAAGATTCGGGATTCAGATATTCCGAAGACTGCTTTCCGGACTAGATATGGCCATTATGAGTTTCTAGTGATGCCTTTCGATTTGACTAATGCCCTAGCGGCGTTTATAAATTTGATGAACAGAGTGTTCATGCCATATATTGATTTGTTTGTCATTGTCTTCATTTATGACATTTTGATCTACTCGCGCAGCATAGAGAAGCACGAGCAGCATTTGAGAGTGGTGCTTCATACCTTGCGAGAACAGAAGTTATATGCTAAGTTTTCCAAGTGTGAGTTTTGGTTAAATTCTGTGGCATTCTTGGGGCATGTTGTATCATGCGAGGGTATTAAGGTTAATCCTAAGAAGATCGAGGAAGTTTAGAGTTGGCCTTGTCCTACCACCGCGACTGAGATCAGGAGCTTCCTAGGCTTAGCAGGCTATTATTGTCGGTTTGTGGAGGGCTTCTCATCTATTGCAGCACCTTTGACTAGATTGACCCGGAAGGGTGCTCTGTTCCGATGATAAGATGATTATGAGGCGAGCTTTTAAAAGTTCAAGACCGCATTGACTTCAGCACCAGTCTTAGTGTTGCCTTTCGGTTCGGGGATGTATCTTTGTATTGCTATGCTTCACGCATTGGTTTGGGTTGTGTATTGATGCAGGAGGGGCGAGTTATTGCATATACTTTACATCAGTTGAAGCCCCACGAGAAGAATTACCATGTACATGATTTGGAGTTGGCCATGATTGTTCATGCTCTTAAGATCTGGAGGCATTATCCTTATGGGGTGTCCTGTGAGGTTTACACTGATCATCACAACTTGCAGCATTTGTTCAAGCAAAGGGATCTCAATTTGAGGCAGCGCAGGTGGCTTGAGTTACTAAAGGACTATGATATCACCATCCTTTATCATTCGGTCAAGGCGAATGTAGTTGCGGATGCCTTGAGCAGAAAGGTCGAGAGTATGGGTAGCTTGGCATTCATTTCTGCATAGAATAGGCCATTGGCTTTGGACAACCAATCCTTGGCTAACAGACTTGTGAGATTGGATATTTCAGAACCCAGCCAAGTTCTTGCATGTGTCGTTGACCGGTCTTCACTATTTGAGCAAATCAAGGCTCGCCAGTTTGATGACCTGCACTTATTGGTTCTCAGAGAGACGGTACTACAGGGTGGTTCCAAGGAGGTTACTATCGGCGAGGATGGTGTTCTGCGACTCCAAGGTCGTCTATGTATTCCTAACATTGATGGGCTGAGGGAAAGGATTCTAGAGGAGACACACAGTTCTCGATATGGTGGCAGCGAATAAAGAAGGACATAGTTGAGTATGTCGTGAGGTTTCTAAATTGCCAGCAGGTTAAGTATGAGCACCAGAGTCCAGGTGGCCAACTCCAGCAGATGACTATACCCGAGTGGAAATGGGAACGCATTATTATGGATTTTGTAGTTAGGTTACCGCGGACCTTGCGGAAGTTTGATGCAGTTTGGGTCATTATCAACAGGTTGACCAAGACGACACACTTCATTCCGGCTGTGACCACGTATACCTCAGAGAGGTTGGCCCAGATTTATATTCAGGAGATAGTTTGGTTGCATGGCGTTCCTGTTTCCATCATATCATATAGAAGCCCTCAGTTTACTTCACATTTTTGGAGAGCAGTACAGAGTAAGTTGGGGACCCGGGTAGAGCTCAGCATATATTTTCATCTGAAGACCGACGGGCAGTCAGAGCGGACAATTCAGATCTTGGAGGACATGCTCAAGGCATGTGTGACTTTGGAGGGCAGTGTGATCGGTTCTTTCCTTTGGTCGAGTTTTCTTACAACAACAGTTATCAGTCCAGCATCGAGATGGCTCCATTTGAGACTTTATATGGTCGGCGATGTCGTTCACCCATCAGATGGTTTGAGCCCGGCGAGGCTAAAGTATATGGTACTGATTTAGTAAAGGATGCCTTGGAAAAGGTAAAGTTGATTCAGGAGGGACGTCGCACAGCACAGTCGAAATAGAAGAGTTACGGGATCAGAAGGCGCGTGATTTATCATTTATGGTGGGCAAAAAGGTTCTCTTGAAAGTGTCGCCGATGAAGGGGACATAAGGTTCGGGAAGAAGATTAAGTTGAGCCCAAGGTTTATAAGTCCATTTGAGGTGTTGAGACGAGTTGGAGAGGTTTCTTATAAGCTTGCTTTTCCTCCCAGTCTATCAATAGTTCATCCGGTTTTCCATGTTTCTATGCTCTGGAGGTATCATGCTGACAGGTCGCATGTGTTCGACTTCAGCATAGTTCATCTAGATGAGAGCCTGGGTTATGAGGAGGAACTAGTTGCCATTGTTGACATGTAGGTTCGCCAGTTGAGGTCCAAGAATATTTCAGCGGTAAAGGCTCAGTGGAGGGGCCAACCAGTCGAGGAGGCGACTTGGGAGGCCGAGGAGGACATGCGTAGCAGATATCCATACGTATTCGGCAGCTCAGGTATGATTCTAGACCTGTTCGAGGACGAACGTTTGTTTAAAAGGTGGAGAATGTAACGACCCAACCGGTCATTTTGCTTTCTAAAACCTTGTTCCCCTAAATAAAACTCCCTGTATGTGCTCTTATTGTTTTATGACTTGCAGGGATGGTTAGTTCGGGATTTGGAAGGGTTCGGATTGAAATCGGAATACTTGGTTCCTTAGTTTGGCTTTAAAATGTTAAGTTTGACTTCGGTCAACGTTTTGAGTAAACGATCTCGAAATTTAGAGTTTACAGTTCAAATAGGTTCGTATGATGATTTTGGACGACCCGGGAGCGTTTCATTGCTTAATAGTGAAAGTTGACTATTTGAAGGTTTTAAAATTTTTAAAATTTTGTTTGAAGTAGGTTTTGGTGTTATCGAGGTCCGTTTGAATCCCGAGCCCGGGAATAGTTTTGTATGATGATTTAAGACTTGCATGCAAATTTTGGTGTCATTCCGAGTAGTTTAAGTATGTTTCGGCGCGCTCGGAATAAGTTGAAGAACCGAAGTTCCTAAGTTGATTCAATTTGGTTTAAGGTATGATTCTTCGTTTTGATGTTGTTTTATGCATTCTGAGGGTTCGAGCGAGTTCGTTTTATGATTTCAAACTTGTTGGTACGTTCGGACGGGGCCTCGGGGGACCCGGATGCCATTCGGACAATGCGCGGATTTAGTCAAGACTCAAAAGAGCTGCTGGTGCACCAGTTCTGGTATGCCCGCACCTGTGAGCTTTGGGCCACAGATGCGAGCCCGCAGGTGCGTGGGTTGGGTCGCATAAGCGGCTTTGGAACATTTGGCCATGGACAGAAGATGCAGGTTTTCGTGCGCACATGTGCGATTGGGGAGGACGCAGAAACGGCTCAAGCCGCAGGAGCGGCACGCTCGTTGCAGAAGAGGAACCGCAGAAGCGGAAATCCCATTCCCAAAAGCGGCCCTCGCTGAGCTTAAGGAACTCCACATAAGTGGACATAGCACCGTAAATGCGGCAGAGGCACCGCAGGTGCGAAAAATGTTGAAGGTAAATCTTCATTTAAGTCGGGGTTGAGCATTTGGGGTTCATTTATTGCACCTCTTAGAGCGATTTTGGAGCTCGTTAGAGAGGGATTTTCACTAGCTATTTGAGGTAAGCAATTTCTATCTAATGTAAGTTTGATACATAGTTTATAGGTAGATTTTAACATGTAAATTAGTGAAAATTATGTGTTTAGATGAAAAAAATTAGGTTTTGATAAAAATGGAATTTAACCACGAAATGTGTTATGGATTTGGATAAAAATCATATATTTGAGTTCGTAATGTTATGGGTAATGACTTTCTTCAAATATTTTTGGAATTCGGGCACGTGGACCCGGGGTTGAATTTTAAGAATCTTCCAATTTGGGTTGGGTAATTACTTAAATTGTTAAGTTATGAACATTTGAACATGTATTGATAAATTTATATAACATTTGACTAGTTTCGGATTGTTCGGCACCGAATTGAGGCTTTAGAGTGAATTTGAAGCCGGAAAGCGAGCTTTGAGGTGAGGTAAGTCTCTTGCTTAACCTTGTAATAGAGAACTCTTCCCATTAGGTGTATCTTTGTTGTGAATTATATGTGTGGGGAGCTACGTACGCACTAGGTGATGAGAGTCCGTGCGTAGCTGTATTCTATGTGATGTCCGGGTAGTCTTAGGCTTACATCATGCCTTGTTTGCACTGTTATGTTGGCTATACACATTAACTGCTTTGAAATGAGCTGAGATTAAGGATTTAAATATTTAAAGTCTCTAGTTTGGGTTTATGGTGTTTGGAAAGAATTAAGGATTTTATAATAACTCTGATAATTTTATGTTCACTCGTGTTGCAAGTATTTCCACGAGCGAGGTAAACTTTCCTCTACTCTCATGGGAGCGGGTCGTTCGCCTCGGCAGGTTAATAGATGCATCTATGGTTTGTGTCGTTCGACCCTCAACAGTGCACACAGTATATGTATAGGTATTTTAGATCGGGTCGTACTACCTCGGCATAATTCGTGTGTAATAATACTTGGAGCCCAATTATACTTGATATCGTTTTATTGGCTTGAGAGATTAAAAACTACTAAATGATGGGAATTTATTTGGGAGTGCTATTTATGAAGGAATTATTTATTTATTGCTTGTTGTTGAGGTTTCATTATCAAATACATAGCCCATACATATTTAGATACTTTGATATTTTATTGTTATCCCATAGTGAGTGTAGAAGTTGACCCCTCATCACTACTTCGTCGAGGTTAGACTAGATACTTACTGGGTACATGTTGTTTATATACTCATGCTACACTTCTGCACTAACCGTGCGGGATCTGAGGCAGGTGCATCTGGTTATCACCCGGCGCGCACTCCTGATACTACGAGACTTTGCGGTGAGCTGCCTTCCGAGCCCGTTCTGCAGCACCCGAAGTCTTTCTTTTGCATTTACTTCATGTTTACTTCATTTTCGACAGTAGTGGAGTATGTTTTGTATATTCTACTAGTAGCTCATACACTTGTGACACCAGGTTTTAGAAATTATGCTAGTAGACACATGTTGATTTTGATTATTTATTTTCTCTCATTTACTCTTAAATTGTCTATTACTCACTTTTATGAAATTTTTCACTTCTTCTTTGTCAATAATTAAAAATCAACTATTTTTAAATTGTTAAAAGAAACAGTCACGTAGTTAATTCACTATTGACTTGCCTAGAGGTAACGTTGGGCGTCATCACGGTCTATAGGAGAAATTGGGTCGTGACATCTGCACCCCACCCCCCACACACACAGAGTGAGTGTGGTTGATTTTATATTGAGGGATGGATCTTCCCTGGGCATCGATCTTGCCCAAATTATTTATATTTGGGGATGGATTTTCCCTGGCATGGATCTTGCCTAATTATCTATATTGAGGGATGGATCTTCCCTGGACTGGATTGTCCTTATACAGTACTGAGCGACTGACTGCCAGCTGATATTATATTTGGGATGGATCTTCCCTGGGCTGGATTGGCCATATACAGTACTGAGTGATTGAGTATTTTAAGAGTGTGAGTACACAAGGTTTCCACTGAGATGCATCACATACAACATGTACATTGGCATGTAGATATAGAGATGTCATATTCCTCATATCATTCAGAATTGATCTATTTTACTTGTACTGAGTTACACTGATGAAATTGAAATACATTTCTGTACTGTTATTTCTATACTAGACAGTACCTGTTGAGCTCGTCACTACTTTCAGTCCAAAGGTTAGACTTGTTACTTATTGAGTACATGGGGTCGGTTGTACTCATACTACACTCTGCACTTGTGTGCAGATCCAGGTACTTCTGGATACGGCGGCTGCTAGATTTCAGAGTTTTATCTGTTGGAGACTATCGAAGTAGCTGCTTGGCGTTCGCAGACCTTGTCTCTATTTCCTTTCAATTATTTGTACTATTTTATATTTCCAAGCAGTGTTTTATCAGTCAAATTATATTATCATTTAGATGCTCATGTACTCAGTGACACCGGGTTTTGGGGAGTTTATTTGTATCAGTATTTGTGGGATTTTCTATTAAATCTTAATATTATGTTTCAAACTTAAAAGATTATAGCGAATTATTGAGGTTATCGTCTTTCCTAGTATTGAGATAGGTGCCATCACGACATGCGGATTTTAGGTCGTGAAAAGTTGGTATCAGAGCCTAGGTTACATAGGTCTCATGAGTCATGAGCAGGTTTAGTAGAGTCTTGCGGATTGGTACGGAGACGCCTGTACTTATCTTCAAGAGGTTGCTGAACCCTTAGGAAAATTTCACTTTCTTGTATTCTTTCGTGCGAATTTGTTGATTCCGGAAACTAAAATTCTGTTATTCTATTTTCTCACAGATGGTGAGGACACGTACTACCGGATCGGACGGTCAGTCACCAGTGCCAACAGCTAGGGCCACGAGAGTTCGAGGCCGTCGTAGAGGCCGGGGTCGTAGTAGAGGTCGAGATGTAACTCGCACAGCAGTTAGAGCAGCACATGTAGAACCTCCAGTTGCTCCAGCTCAGGAGCAGGTTCCAGATATAGTTGAGCCGACGGAGCCAGCTCAGACACCAGCAATGCCTATTGTGATTCTAGTCCTTCAAGAGGCTTTGGCCCAGATATTGACTGTTTGCACTGGCCTTGCTCAGGTGGTTTCGGCTCAGGCCGCACCAGCCACTTCTCCAGCCGGGGGAGGTACTCATACCCCTGTCGCCCGTACTCCATAGCAGGAAGTGCAGGGACTTCAGATATCAGGGGCACTACCAATACATCCGGTTGCAGCTTCTCAGGTCAGGTGGGTCCTATTATGAATGACGATGAGTATTAGAGAGGTTTGGGAGTCTCCATCCTCCATCTTTCAGGGTAACTGAATCAGAAGATACTCAGGGTTTCTTGGACCTATGCCAATGGATTCTTCGTACAGCGGGTATTCTAAAGACCAGTGGGGTCTCATTTACTACTTTTCAGCTGACCAGGGTAGCCTTCAGATGGTGGGAAACTTGTGAGAGGAGCAGACCAGTTGGTGCAGCACCACTTTTATGGCATGCGTTCTCCGTATTATTCCTGGAGAAGTTTGTGCCACAGACCTGCAGAGAGGAACTACACAGGCAGTTCGAGCATTTACATCGGGAGGACCTGTTTGTGACCCAGTATGAGATGCGATTCTCAGAATTGGCTCATCGTGCAATTTGGTTGGTTCCCACTGAGAGGGAGAATATCAGGAGGTTCATCAATGGCCTCAACCATCAATTCCGTTTTGTTATGAATCTGGGAAATATTGTAGGTGATAAATTCGACGAGGTAGTTGATAGTGCTCGATGGCTAGAGATGGTCCGTATTCAGGAGCGTGAGGAGAGGGAGGCCAAGAGGTCTTGTGGTTTGGGTAATTCTAACGGTGTTTCTTCTTGGGGACAGTCCTATCACAGCATGGGTCGACCTTATAGGCCCGCTCAGATGGCTCGTCCAGCTCATCGTGGCACATCAGCTAGCCATGGTTCATACAATTCTTGACTGAGTCAGTCTCTCTTAATGCACTTCCAGCTCAGAGTTTAGCTCGGGCACCATTAGTTTAGGGTTCATCTGTACCAGGTTCTTCTAGTAGTTATTCTGGTTCTCGGGGTCCACCTCAGTACTTGCCGACATTTTCAGAGAATGGTTGTTTTGAGTGTGGTGATTTGGGTCACATAAAGAGATATTGCCCCCGCCTTTTAGGAGGTTCAGCTCAGCAGAGGAGTCAGACTAAGACTTCAGCACCAGTTGCTTTACCACCCACCCAGCCAGCTCGGTGTGGGGATCAGTCAGTTAGGAGTCACCTAAGAGGGGGAGGCTGATCAGGTGGCCGTCAGGACCGATTCTATGTTATTCCTGCCAGGACAAATGTCGTTGCTTCAGATGCAGTAATCACATGTATTGTCTCGGTATACCACGGGGAAGCTTCTATATTATTTAACCTTGGTTCCACATATTCGTATGTATCATCATATTTTGCTCGTTATCTGGATATACCCCGTAAGTCCTTAGTTTTACATGTTTGTGTATCTACGCCGATAGGCGATACTATTATTGTGGACCGTATGTATCGGTCGTGTGTGGTAACTATTGGGGGTACTGGAGACTAGAGTTGATCTCTTATTGCTTAGTATGGTTGATTTCGATGTAATCTTAGGTATGGATTGGTTGTCTCCATGTCATGCTATTCTGGAATGTCACGCAAAAATCGTGACGTTGGCGATATTGGGATTGTCGAATGTTGAGTGGAGAGGTTCTCTAGATTATGTTCCCAGCAGGGTAATTTCTTACTTGAAGGCCTAACGGATGTTTGGAAAGGGGTGTTTGTCATATTTGGCCTTTGTGAGAGATGTTAATGAAGACACTCCTACTATTGACTCTGTACCGGTAGTGCGAGACTTTCCGGATGTATTTCCTGCAAACCTGCCGGGTATGCCACCCAACAGAGATATTGATTTCGGTATTGACTTGGTGCCGAGCACTCAGACCATTTTTATTCCTCCATATCATACGGCACTAGCTGAATTGAAAATTTTGAAAGAGCGACTTCAGGAAGTTCTTGATAATGGGTTTATTAGGCCTAGTGTGTCTCCTTGGGGTACACCAGTTCTATTTGTGAAAACAAAATGGTACTATGCGGATGTGCATCGACTACAGGCAGTTGAACAAAGTTACAATCAAGAACAAGTATCATTTGCCACGTATTAATGATTTATTTGACCAGCTTCATGGAGCGAGGGTGTTCTTAAAAATTGATATAAGATTGGGGTATCACCAGTTTAAATTCGGGATTCGGATATTCTAAAGACGGCATTCAGGACCCGTTATGGTCACTATGAATTTCTCATGATTTCTTTTGGGATGACCAACACCCCAGCAGCGTTTATGTACTTGATAAATAGTGTATCCAGCCGTATCTTGATTTGTTTGTCGTAGTATTTATTGATGATATCCTGGTGTACTCACGTAGCTAGGAGGAACATGCACAATATTTGAGTATTGTACTACAGAGGCTGAGGGAGGAGAAACTTTATGCCAAATTCTCTAGTGTGAGTTCTCGCTTAGTTCAGTGCCATTCTTGAGACACATAGTGTTCAGTGAAGGAATTAAGGTGGATCCGAAGAAGATAAAGGCAGTTTAGAGTTGTCTCAGGCCATCTTCAGCTACTGAGATTCGGAGTTTTCTCAGTTTGGCCGGGTATTATCGTCACTTTGTGGAGAGTTTCTCGTTTATTGTTGTGCCTATGATTAAATTAACCCAGAAAGGTGCTCCATTCAGGTGGTTGGATGAGTGTGAGGAGAGATTTTAGAAGCTTAAGACTGCCTTGACCACAACTCTAGTTCTAGTTTTGCCTTCAGCTTCAGGTTCTTATACAGTGTATTGTGATGCTTCTCAGATGGGTATTGGTTGTGTCTTAATTCAGGTGGGTAGAGTGATTGCTGATGCTTCACGCCAGTTGAAGCCACATGAAAAGAACTACCTTGTTCATGATTTAGAATTGGCAGCCATCGTTCATGCATTAAAGATTTGGAGGCATTATCTCTATGGTGTGTCTTGTAAGGTATTTACAGATCATCGGAGTTTTCAGCACTTATTCAAACAGAAGGATTTAAATTTGAGGCAGTGGAGATGGTTTGAGTTGCTAAAGAACTATGATATTACTATTATGTATCATCCCGAGAAGGCCAATGTGGTGGCCGATGCCTTGAGTAGAAAGGAGATGAGTATCGGTAGCCTTGCATTCATTCTTGTTAGTGAGAGGCCTCTTGCAGTTGATGTTCAGTCCTTGGCCAATCAGTTTGAGAGATTAGATATTTCATAGCCCAGTCGGTTTCTACCTTATGTGGTTTCTCGGTCTTCCTTATATGACTGCATCAGAGAGCACCAGTATGATGATCCTCATTTGTTTGTCCTGAAGGACACAGTTCAGCACGGCGATGCCAAAGATGTTACTATTGGAGATGATGGGATGATGAGAATGTAGGGTCGGATTTGTGTGCCAAATGTAGATGTACTGCGGGAGTTGATTCTTGAGGAGGCCCACAGTTCACAGTATTCCATTCATCCGGGTGGTGCAAATATGTATCAGGACTTGAGACATCACTATTAGTGGAGAAAAAAGGAGAAAGATATAGTGGGGTTGTTAGCTCGATGTTTAAATTGTATACAGGTGAAGTACGAGCATCAGCGACAGGGCGGATTGCTTCAGAGACTTGAAATTCCGGAGTGAAAATAGGAGTGTATTACCATGGACTTCATAGTTGGACTCCCACAGACTTTGAGAAAGTTTGATATTATTTGGGTGATTGTAAATCGGTTGACCAAGTCTACACATTTTATTCCTCTTGGGATTACTTACTCTTCGAAGCAGTTGGCTGAGATTTATATCCGCGAGATTATTCGCCTACACGGTATGCCAGTGTCCATTATTTCAGATCGGGCACACAATTTACATCACAGTTTTGGAGAACAGTGAAGCGAGGATTAGGCACACAGGTACAGTTAAGTACAACATTTCACCCTCACACGGATGGACAGTCCGAACGCACTATTCAGATATTGGAAGATATGTTATGCGCTTGTGTTATAGATTTTGGGGGTTCTTAGGATCAGTTTCTGCCACTTACAGAGTTTGCCTATAATAACTGCTACCAATCGATCATTCAGATAGATCCGTATGAGGCTTTGTATGGGAGACGGTGTCGGTCTCCGGTAGGTTGGTTTGAGTCGGGTGATGCTAGGCTAATGGGTACTGATTTAGTCAAGGATACTTTGGAAAAGGTTAAATTGATTCAGGATCGACTTCGCACGACGTAGTCTAGACAGAAGAGTTATGCCGACCGGAAGGTTCGCGATGTTGCTTACATGGTAGAAGAAATGGTACTACTCTGAGTTTTGCCTATGAAGGGTGTTATGAGGTTCAGGAGGAATGGCAAGTTGAGTCCTAGGTATATTGGGATTTTTGAAGTACTTAAAAGGATTGGAGAGATGGCTTATGAACTTGCATTGTCGCCTAGTCTATCGGGTGTTCATCCGGTGTTTCATGTATCTATGCTCCGAAAGTATATCGGAGATCCGTCTCATGTTTTGGATTTCAGTACGGTTCAGTTGGATGGTGATTTGACTTATGACGTGGAGCCGGTGGCCACTTTAGACTAGCAGGTTCGAAAGTTGAGATCAAAGAATATAGCTTCAGTGAAAGTGCAGTGGAGAGGCCAACCAATCGGAGAAGCTACTTGGGAGACTGAGCGGGAGATGCGGAAAAAATATCCACACCTATTTGAGACTCCAGGTATGATTTTAAACTTGTTCGAGGATGAACGTTTGTTTAAAAGAGGAAGAATGTAACGACCCGACCGGTCATTTTGAGTATTACAGCCTTGTTCCCCCATTTACTACCATTCTGTGCTTTAAGGTTTTTATGTAACTTGTCGGGGTAGTTGGTTCGAGTCCGGTGAGGTTTCGGAATGAATTAGAACACTTAGTCTCAAGGATAGATACTTAAGTTGAAAAGGTTGACCGGATTTTGACTTATGTGTAAACGACTCTGAAATAGAGTTTTTATGATTCCAATAGCTCTGTATGGTGACTTTAGACTTATAAATGTGTCCGGAAAATTATTTGGAAGTCCGTAGTTAAATTAGGCTCGAAATGGCGAAAATAGGAAATTAAAAGTTTGGAAATTTGACCGGGTGTTGACTTTTTAATATCGGGGCCGGAATACGATTCTGAGAATTGGAATAGGTCCGTTATGTCATTTATGACTTGTGTGCAAAATTTGAGGTCAATCGAACTTGATTTGATAGGTTTCGGCATCGAATGTAGACCCCCCAGATTTGTTAGTTTTCATTAGGCTTGAATTGGGGTGTGATTCATGGTTTTAGCATTGGTTGAGGTCTCGGGGGCCTCGGGTGAGTTTATGATGGTTAACAGATCAAAATTTAGACTTAGAACAATTCTGGAAATTTTTCTAGTTCTGGTGCAATCGCATCTGAATGGAATTGGTCACAGGTGCGCGGCCGCAGAAGCGATAATATGGTTGCACAAGCGAACAGGGGATGGTGAGGCAGTGGTCGCATGTGCGAGGGAATTTTCGCACTTGCGTGATCGCAGATGTGGATGGAGAACCGCAGAAGCGCAAAGTTCGCAGAAACGGACTGTGTCTCGCAGAAGCGGAGGCAGTGAAGGCCTTGGCAAAGCGCAAAAGTGGTTGGTTTCTCGCACCTGCGAGACCGCAGAAGTGGCTAAGTGAGTCGCATGTGTGGAACCCCTGTGAAGTATACATTTCGAAGGGGTTCCGAGCTTTTTCCATTTTTGGACCCTTTCAAGCACGGTTTGGGGAGATTTGTTAGAGGGAATTCACGGACAAACTTGAGGTAAGTCACTTGTGATCATTGTTATTCAATAATATTGAATTATCATCGAGTATTTCGTCTAAATTACGTGTTTTTGAGGTGAAATTCGAGGATTTGGGCTAGGGATTTGAAAATAAGATATGAGGATTTGAAGGTCGAATTTATATCGGAATTTGGTAAATTTGGCATGGTTGGACTCGTGGTTGAATAGGCAATCATATTTTGTAACTTTTGTCGGGTTCCGAGAC
>AWOL01S0064563.1:0-23353 GCA_000715115.1 Nicotiana otophora
CTCCTACGTTACCCATAATATGTGGAAGTATCGATGTAATTTCATAGAGTCATTCGGTCTGAAAGCTACATGAAGAACATATGCCAGATGACGGAACGGGAAGACCCAGGATGTAGAAGATCATAACATGAGTGATTCGGCATATTTGGATTCATATNTGATTCATATATATATCCACCCATGTCGTTACTTCATTCTACGATATATATAAGATCCATCTGTATAGATATCATCATCTACATCCAGAAAGTCGTATGCTTTGGAAGAAGCTTGTACAGTTTGGGAAGGGTTTTTGATTGATCAAAAGAAGAATCTACTTCAACCGATATGCCCTTAGGCACGACTATACATAACATAGAAATCACACTTGGAAAGGGCGGACAAATAGCTAGAGCAGCGGGTGCTGTAGCGAAATTGATTGCAAAAGAGGGGAAATCGGCCAAATTAAAATTACCTTCTGGGGAGGTCTGTTTGATATCCAAAAACTGCTCAGCAACAGTCGGACAAGTGGGGAATGTTAGGGTGAACCAGAAAAGTTTTGGTAAAGCCGGATCTAAGCGTTGGCTAGGTAAGCGTCTTGTAGTAAGAGGAGTAGTTATGAACCCTGTAGACCATCCCAATGGGGATGGTGAAGGGAGAGCCCCAATTGGTAGAAAAAAACCCACAACCCCTTGGGGTTATCCTGCACTTGGAAGAAGAAGTAGAAAAGGGAATAAATATAGTGATAATTTGATTCTTCGTCGCCGTAGTAAATAGGAGAGAAAATTGAATTTA
Source organism: Nicotiana otophora (assembly GCA_000715115.1). NCBI lineage: Eukaryota > Viridiplantae > Streptophyta > Magnoliopsida > Solanales > Solanaceae > Nicotiana > Nicotiana otophora. The sequence continues at coordinate 775 of AWOL01S0064563.1, forward strand.
ATTCTTCGTTTTTACAAAAACGTTACAAAAAAGAAATAGGAGTAAGCTTGTGACACGTTCACTAAAAACAAATCCCTTTGTACCCAATCATTTATTAAAAAAAAATTGATAAGCTTAACACAAAAGCAGAAAAAGAAATAATAGTAACTTGATCCCGGGCATCTACCATTATACCCACAATGATTGGTCATACTATTGCTATCCATAATGGAAAAGAGCATTTGCCTATTTATATAACGGATAGTATGGTAGGCCACAAATTGGGAGAATTTGCACCTACATTAAATTTTAGAGGACATGCAAAAAGCGATAATAGATCCCGTCATTAATATTAATAAAAAAAAATCTAGATGCTTATGATTCAGTAGTAGGAGGCAAACCTTATGCTAAAGAAGAAAAAAACGGAAGTATATGCTTTAGGTGAACATATATCTATGTCTGCTGACAAAGCACGAAGAGTAATTGATCAAATTCGCGACCGTTCCTATGAGGAAACGCTTATGATACTAGAACTCATGCCCTATCGAGCATGTTATCCCATTTTGAAATTGGTTTATTCTGCAGCAGCAAATGCTAGTTACAATATGGGTTCCAGCGAAGCCAATTTAGTCATTAGTAAAGCCGAAGTCAATGGAGGTACTACTGTGAAGAAATTGAAACCTCGAGCTCGAGGACGTAGTTTTCCAATAAAAAGATCGACTTGTCATATAACTATTGTAATGAAAGATATATCTTTAGATGATGAATATGTAGAGATGTATTCGTTAAAAAAAACGAGATGGAAAAAAAAACCTACAGCTATGCCGTATCGTGATATGTATAATAGTGAGGGATTATGGGACAAAAAATAAATCCACTTGGTTTCAGACTGGGTACAACCCAAGGTCATCATTCCCTTTGGTTTTCACAACCAAAAAATTATTCTGAAGGTTTACAAGAAGATCAAAAAATAAGAGATTGTATCAAGAATTATGTACAAAAGAATATGAGAACGTCCTCTGGCGTCGAGGGAATTGCACGTATAGAGATTCAAAAAAGAATCGATCTGATCCAGGTCATAATCTTTATGGGATTCCCAAAATTATTAATAGAAAGTCGCCCGCGCGGAATCGAAGAATTACAAACGACCTTACAAAAAGAATTAAATTGTGTAAACCGAAAACTGAACATTGCTGTCACAAGAATTGCAAAACCTTATGGAAACCCTAATATTCTTGCAGAATTTATAGCTGGACAATTAAAGAATAGAGTTTCCTTTCGAAAAGCAATGAAAAAGGCTATTGAATTAACAGAACAAGCAGATACAAAAGGAATTCAAATACAAATTGCGGGGCGTATCGACGGAAAAGAAATTGCACGTGTTGAATGGATCAGAGAAGGTAGGGTTCCCCTACAAACGATTCGAGCGAAAATTGATTATTGCTCTTATACAGTTCGAACTATCTATGGAGTATTGGGCATCAAAATTTGGATATTTCTAGACCAGGAATAATTTGACTACTTGTCTTTCCCTTCTATCCAATGATTGAACAAAAAAAGACAAATTCATTCTTTTTCTAATCAATCAAGGGGAACATTTATAATTCTTAATTCTATAAGGTTGAATAAAAATTCGATTGACCATTTGATATAATTGCTATGCTTAGTGTGTGACTCGTTGGTTTTTTCGGGTTAGGATTAAAAAAGACCAGCCCACATAGTATGAACTAAAAACTATAGAACTAATAACCAACCCATCACTTCGCATTATTTGGATCTAAAGAACCAGTCAAGATATGATATATAGGTCATATCTTTGTAGCAACTGAAATCTTTTGCATAAACAAAAAAGGAAATCTGATTCTAAGTTGTAAAGCAAAATAGACAAAAAAGATGTGGATAAATGGAAGGATGAGAGAAAGAGAGAAAAAGAATACCAATGATATAAAATTCCAATATGTAAGGTCTATGAGTAATCTCATAAAAGGCAGTGTAATAAAGCATCAATACGCATTCATATCATAATAAAATGAATCTTCTTATAGAAATAGAACAAAAAATCAAGAGCTTCGAGCCAACAAAGACTGAGAAGATTGACTCAAGAACCGATTTCATTCTGAGCTCCATTGTAGAATTCGGACCTAACCATTAAGTAAGAAGTGATGGGAACGACGGAACTTGTGAATACAAAAGATTCTATTGAAAAAGGAATCTTAATGATTCACTGGTCGGGATGGCGGAACGAACCAGAGATTAATTCATGTATTCGGAGATCTGAAAAGTCACGAGTTAACCCTATAAATGAAATAGGGATTGAAAGAGTCANGGATCGACATGTCATATAACTATTGTAATGAAAGATATATCTTTAGATGATGAATGTTTAGAGATGTATTCGATAAAAAAAATGAGACGAAAAAAAAACCTACAGCTATGCAGTATCGTGATATGTATAATAGTGAGGGATTATGGGACAAAAAATAAATCCACTTGGTTTCAGACTGGGTACAACCCAAGGTCATCATTCCCTTTGGTTTTCACAACCAAAAAATTATTCTGAAGGTTTACAAGAAGATCAAAAAATAAGAGATTGTATCAAGAATTATGTACAAAAGAATATGAGAACGTCCTCTGGCGTCGAGGGAATTGCACGTATAGAGATTCAAAAAAGAATCGATCTGATNATATAGAGATTCAAAAAAGAATCGATCTGATTCAGGTCATAATCTTTATGGGATTCCCAAAAGTATTAATAGAAAGTCGCCCGCGCGGAATCGAAGAATTACAAACGAGCTTACAAAAAGAATTTAATTGTGTAAACCGAAAACGGAACATTGATGTCACAAAAATTGCAAAACCTTATGGAAACCCTAATATTCTTGCAGAATTTATTGCTGGACAATTAAAGAATGGAGTTTCCAGAATTCCGCCCGATTCCCATATTTTCGTGTGCTATAATCGCCCACGCCTTCCCAAGGGGTAGGGACCCCCGCACCCTGATCTCCTAAAATTTTTCGCGACCATCAAATATGACCTAAGGAACCATAGTCACCGCCCCGCCATGAACGTTCCTAGTTGTTTGCGTTTTTCAGCGAAAAACTAAAATTCCGCCCGATTCACATATTTTCGTGTACTATAGCCCACACCTTCCGAGTGGGCTGGGCCCCCCGGACTCGAAACGTCTAAAACTTTTCCAGTCCATTAAATACGACTTAATGAACCATAGTCACCGCCCCGCCATGATCATTCCTCACATTTTGCGTTTTTCGGCCAAAAAATTAGAATTCCGCCTGATCTTCATATTTTCGTGTGCTATAGCCCATGCCTTCCGAGTGGGCCGGCCCCCCGGACTCGAATCACCTAAATTTTTTTAGGGCCATCAAATAAGACCTAAGGAACCATAGTCACCTCCCCTCCATGATCGTTCCCCAGTTTTTGCATTTTTCGGCCAAAAAACTAGAATTTCGCCAGATTCCCATATTTTCGTGTGCTATAGCCCATGCCTTCCGAGTGGGCCGGCCCCCCGGACTCGAATCACCTAAATTTTTTTAGGGCCATCAAATAAGACCTAAGGAACCATAGTCACCTCCCCTCCATGATCGTTCCCCAGTTTTTGCATTTTTCGGCCAAAAAACTAGAATTTCGCCAGATTCCCATATTTTCGTGTGCTATAATAGCCCACGCCTTCCAATGGGTAGGGCCCCCAGAGCTGGATTGCCTAAAACGTTTTCGGGCCATCAAAAAGGACCTAAGGAACCATAGTCACCGCCCCGCCTTGACCTTTCCACTTTTTTTGCATTTTACGGCCAAAGAACTAGAATTTCGCCCGATTCTCATATTTTCGTATGCTATAGCCGACGCCTTCAAAGTGGTCCCGGGACCCCCGGACCCCGATCGCCTAAAGTTTTTCCGGGCCATAACATATGACCTAAGAAACCATATTCACCGCCCAGCCCTGATCGTTCCTCATATTTGGCATTTTTCAAATTTTCGTGTTCTATAGCCCACGCCTTCCGAGTGGGCCGGGCCCCCGGAGTCGGATCGCCTAAAATTTTTTCGGGCCATCAAATACGACCTAAGGAACCATATTCACATCCCCGCCATGACCTTTCCTCATTTTGTTCATATTACGACCGAAACACTAGAATTCCACCTAATTCCCATATTTTCGTGTACTATAGCCCATGCGTTTCAAGTGGACCCGGGACTCCCGGACCCCGATCACCTAACATTTTTCCGGCCCATTAAATATGACCTAAGGAACCATATTCACCGCCCCACCATGATCGTTCCTCATTTTTTGAATTTTGCTACAAAAAAACTAGAATTTCGCCCGACTCCCATATTTTCGTGTGCTATAACCTACACCTTCCGGGTGGTCCCGGGACCCCCAGACCCCGATCGCCTAAACTTTTTCCGCGCCATCCAATATGACCTAAGGAACCATAGTAACCTCCCCGCCATGATCATTATTCATTTCTTTCATTTTACAGCCAAACAACTAGAATTCCGCGCGATTCCCATATTTTCATTTGCAATAGCCCACGCCTTCCGAGTGGACCCGGGACCCCCGACCCTGATCGCATAAAATTATTCTGGACCATCAAATATGACCTAAGGAACCATAATCACCGCCCGGCCATAAACGTTCCTAGTTTTTTCCGTTTTTCCGCCAAAAACCTAGAATTCCGTGCAATTCCCATATTTTCGTGTGCTATAATAGCCCACGCCTCCCCAGTGGGTAGGGGCCCCCGGAACCGGATCACCTAAATTTTTCCAGGCAATCAAATATGACCTAAGGAACCATAGTAACCACCCCGCCATGACCTTTCCTCATTTTTTGCATTTTACGGCCAAAACACTAGAGTTCCGCCCGATTACCATATTTTCGTGTGCTATAGCCCAAGCCTTCAAAGTGGACCCGGGACTCCCGGACCCCGATCGCCTTAAAATTTTCCGGCCCATCAAATACGACCTAAGGAACCATAGTCACCGGCCCACCATGATCGTTCCTCATATTTAGCGTTTTTCGACCAAAACACTAGAATTCCGCCCAATTCCCATATTTTCGTGTGCTATAGCCCAGGCCTTCCGAGTGGTCCCGGGAACCTCGGACCCCGATCGCCAAAAATTTTTACGGGACATCAAATACGACCTAAGGAACCATAGTCACCGCCCCTCCATGATCGTTCCTCAGGTTTTGTGTTTTTCAGCCAAAAACCTTGAATTTCGCCCGATTCCTATATTTTCGTGTGCTATAGCCCAGGCCTTCCAAGTGGTCCCGGAACCCCCAGCCCCCGATCGCCTAAAATTTTTCCGGGCTATGAAATACGACCAAAGGAACCATAGTCACCGCCCCGCCATGATCGTACCTCCTTTTTTGCATTTTACGGCAAAAAAACTAGAATTTCGCCCGATTCCCATATTTTCGTGTGCTATAGCCCATGCCTTCCAAGTGGTCCTGGGTCCCCCGAACCCCGATCTCCTAAAATTTTTCCGGGCCATCAAATACGACCAAAGGAAACATAGTCACCGCCCTGCCATGATCGTTCCTCATTGTTTGCATTTTTCGGCAAACAAACTAGAATTTCGCCTAATTCCCATATTTGCATTTGCTATAGCCCACATCTCCCCATTGGGTAGGGACCCCCAGAACCGAATCGCCAAAAAAATATTCGGGCCATCAAATATGACCTAAGTAACCATAGTCACCGCCCCGCCATGACCTTTTCTCATTTTTTGCATTTTAGGGCCATAAAACTAGAATTCCGCCTGATTCCCATATTTTCATGTGCTATAGCCCACGCCTTACGAGTGGGTCAGGCCCCCCGAACTCGAATCGCCTAAAAATTTTCCGGGGCATCAAATACAACCTTGAGAACCATAGTCATCGCCTGAACATGACCGTTCCTTCTTTTTTGCGTTTTACAGCCAAAAAAATAGAATTTTACCTGATTCCCATATTTTCGTGTGCTATCCCGCTCCTTCCAAGTGGTCCTGGGACCCCCGAACCCCGATCGCCTAAAATGTTTTCGGACCATCACATACGACCTAAGGAACCATAGTCACCGCCATGCCATGAACGTTCCTAGTTTTTTGCATTTTTCGGCGAAAAAACTAGAATTCCGCCCGACTCCCATATTTTCGTGTGCTATAGCCCACACCTTCCGAGTGGTCCCGGGACCCCCGGACCCCGATCGCCTAAAATTGTTCCGCGCCATCAAGTATGACCGAAGGAACCATAGTAACCGCACCGCCATGATCGTTCCTCATTTTTTGTATTTTTTGGCCAAATAACTAGAATTCCGCGCTATTCCCATATTTTCGTGTGCAATAGCCCACGCCTTCCAAGTGGACCCGGGACCCCCGGACCCTGATCGCCTAAAATTTTTCCGGACCATAAAATACGACCTAAGGAACCATAATCACCGCCCTGCCATAAACGTTACTAGCTTTTTGCGTTTTTCCGTAAAAAAAACTAGAATTCCGCGCGATTCCCATATTTTCATGTGCTATAGCCCACGCCTTCCGAGTGGTCACGGGAACCCCGGACCCCGATCGCCTAAAATTTTTCCGGGCCATCAAATAATACCTAAGGAACTATAGTCACCTCCCCGCCATGATCGTTCCTCATTTTTTGCATTTTTCAACCAAAAAACTAGAATTCCGCCTGATTACCATATATTCGTGTGCTATAGCCCAAGCCTTCAAAGTGGACCCGGGACTCCCGGACCCCGGACCCCGATCGCCTAAAAATTTTTGGCCCATCAAATATGACCTAAGGAACTAGATTCACTGCCCCGCCATGATCGTTCCTTATGTTTTGCATTTTACTCCAAAAAAACTAGAATTCCGCCTGATTTCCATATTTTCGTGTGCTATAGACCACGCCTTCCAAGTGCCCCCCCCCGGACTCGGATGGCCTAGAATTTTTTCGGGACGTCAAATACAACCGAAAGAACCATAGTTACCGCCCTTACATGACCGTTCCTCATTTTTGCATTTTACGGCAAAAAATCTAGAATTCCGCCCAATTCCCATATTTTTGTGTGCTATAGCCCACGCCTTCCTAGTGGTCCCGGGACCCCCAGACCCCGGTCGCCTAAAGTTTTTTCGAGCCATCAAATACGACTTAAGGAACCATAGTCACCGCCCCTCCATGATTGGTTCTCATTTTTTGCATTTTACGGCCAAAAACTAGAATTCCGCACGATTCTCATATTTTCGTGTGTTATACCCACGCCTTCCAAGTGGTCCCGGGAACCCCGAACCTCGATCTAGTAAAAATTTTCCGGGCCAATAAATACAACCCAAGGAAACATATTCACTGCCCCGCCATGATCGTTCCTCATTTTTTGCGTTTTTTTACCAAAACACTAGACTTTTGCCTGATTCCCATATTTTCGTGTGCTATTGCCCGCATCATCCAAGTGGTCCCGGGACCCCTGGACCCCGATCTCCTAATGTTTTTCCCGGCCATCAAATACGACCTAAGGAATCATAGTCACCGCCCCGCCGAGAATGTACCTAATATTTTACGTTTTTCGGCCAAAAAACTAGAATATCGCGTGATTCCCATATTTGCGTGTGCTATAGCCCACGCCTTCCAAGTGGATAGAGCCCCCCGGAACCGGATCACCTAAAACTTTTCCAGGCCATCAAATATGACCTAAGGAACTATTGTCACTGCCCAGCCATGACCTTTCCTCATTTTTTGCATTTTATGTCCAAAAAACTAGAATTTCGCCTGATTCCCATACTTTCGTGTGGTATAGCCCACGCCTTCCAAGTGGTCACGGGACCCCCGAACCTCGATCGCCTAAAATTTTTCTAGGCCATCAAATATGACTTAAGTAGACATAGTCACCGTCCCGCCATGATTGTTCCTCATATTTTGCGTTTTTTGGCAAAAAATTAAAATTCCGTCCGATTCCCATATTTTCATATGGTAGCCCACGCCTTACGAGTGGTCCCGGGACCCTCGGACCCCGATCGCCTAAAAATTTTCCGCCCCATCAAATATGACATAAGGAACCATAGTCACCGCCCCGCCGTGATCGTTCCTCATTTTTTGCATTTTTCAGCCAAAAAACTAGAATTTCGCCTATTTCCCATATTTTCGTGTGCTATAGCCCACGCCTTCCTAGTGGGTAGGGCCCTCGAACCCCGATGTCCTAAAATTTTTTAGGGCCATCAAATACGTCCTAAGGAACCATAGTCACCGCCCCGCCATGATCGTTCCTTATTTTTTGCATTTTTCGGCTAACAAAATAGAATTCCGCCAGATTTCCATATTTTCGTGTGTTATAGCCCACGCCTTCCGAGTGGGTCGGGCCCCCGGACTTGGATCGCCGAAAATTTTTCCGGGCCATCAAATACGACCTAAGGAACCATAGTCACCGCCCAGCCATGATCATTCCTCATTTTTTGCGTTTTAATGGCCAAAAAACTAGGATTCCACCCGATTCCCATATTTTCGTGTGCTATAGCCCACGCCTGCCCCGTTGGTAGGGCCCCCCAGAGCCGGATCGCCTAAAATTTTTTCGAGCCATCAAATACGACCTAAGGAACCATACTCACCACCCCTCCATGATACTTCCTCATGTTTTGTGTTTTTCGGCCAAACAAACTAGAACTTCGCCTTATTCCCATATTTTCGTGTGCTATAGCCAATGCCTTCCGAGTGGGACGGACCCCCCGGACTCGGATCGCCTAAAATTATTTCGGGCCATTAAATACAACCTAAGGAACCATATTCACCGCCCCTCCATGATGGTTCCTCATTGTTTGCATTTTTCGGCCAAAAAACTAAACTTTCGCCTGATTCCCATATTTTCGTGTGCTATAGCCCACGCCTTCCCAGTGGGTAAGGCACCCCGGAGCCGGATCTCCTAAAATTTTTCCGGGGCATCCGATATGACCTATGGAACCATAGTCACCGCCCTGCCATGACCTTTCCTCATTTTTTGCATTTTTCGGCCAAAAAGCTAGAATTCCGCCCGATTCCCATATTTTCGTGTGCTATAGCCCACGCCTTCCGAGTGGGCCGGCCCCCGGACTCGGATCGCCTAATTTTTTTCCGGGCCATCAATTACGACCTAAGGAACCATAGTCACCGCCCAGCCATTATCGTTCCTCATTTTTTGTGTTTTAATGGACAAAAAACTAGAATTCTACCCGATTCCCATATTTTCGTGTGCTATAGCCCACGCCTTCCGAGTGGGCCGGCCCCCGGACTCGGATCGCCTAATTTTTTTCCGGGCCATCAATTACGACCTAAGGAACCATAGTCACCGCCCAGCCATTATCGTTCCTCATTTTTTGTGTTTTAATGGACAAAAAACTAGAATTCTACCCGATTCCCATATTTTCGTGTGCTATAGCCCACGCCTTCCGAGTGGGCCGGCCCCCGGACTCGGATCGCCTAATTTTTTTCCGGGCCATCAATTACGACCTAAGGAACCATAGTCACCGCCCAGCCATTATCGTTCCTCATTTTTTGTGTTTTAATGGACAAAAAACTAGAATTCTACCCGATTCCCATATTTTCGTGTGCCACGCCTTCGTAGTTGGTAGGTGCCCCCGGACATGGATTGCCTAAAATTGTTTCGGTCCATATAATACGACCTAAGGAACCATAGTCAACACCCCTGCATGATTGTTCCATATTCTTTGCGTTTTTCGGCCAAAAAACAAGAAGTTTGCCTGATTCCCAAATAGCCCACGCCTTCCCAATTGGAAGGGCCCCCGGAGCCGGATCGCCTAAAAGTTTTCCAGGACATCAAATACGATATAAGGAACCATAGTCAACGCACAGCCATGACCTTTCCTCATTGTTTGCATTTTATGGCCAAAAAACTAGAATTCCGCCTGATTCCCATATTATCGTGTGCTATAGCCCACGCCTTCCATGTGGTCCTGGGACCCCCGGACCCCGATCGCCTAAAAGTTTTCCAGGGCATCCAATACGACATAAGGAACCATAGTCACCGCCCTGCCATGATACTTCCTCATTTTGTTGTGTTTTTCGGCCAAACAAACTAGAATTCCGCCTGATTCCCATATTTTCGTATGCTATAGCCAATGCCTTCTGAATGGGCCGGACCCCCGGACTCGGATCACCTAAAATTATTCCGGGCCATTAAATACAACCTATGTAACCATAGTCACCACCCTGCCATGACCTTTCCTCATATGTTGCATTTTACGGCCAAAAAGCTAGAATTCCGCCCGATTCCCATATTTTCATGTGCTATAGCCCACGCCTTCCAAGTGTTTAGGGCCCCCCGGAACCTGATCGCCTATAATTTTTCCGGGCTGTCACATACGACCTAGAGAACCATAGTCATCGCCCTGCCATGACCGTTCCTCGTTCTTTTGCGTTTTACGGCCAAAAAACTAAAATTTCGCCCGATTCCCATATTTTCGTGTGTTATAGCCCACGCCTTCCTACTATGTAGGGCCCCCCGGAACTAGATCGCCTTAAAAATTTTTCGGGCCATCAAATACGACCTAGAGAACCATAGTCACTGCCCTTCCATGACCGTTCCTCGATGTTTTCCGTTTTACAGCCAAAAAAATAGAATTTTGCCTGATTCCCATATTTTCGTGTGTTATAGCCCACGCCTTTCAAGTGGTCCCGGGACCCCCAGACCCCGATCACCTAACATTTGTCCGGGAAATCACATACGACCTAAGGAACCATAGTCACCACCCCGCCATGATCTTTCCTCATTGTTTGCATTTTACGGCCAAAAAAATAGAATTTCGCCCGATTCCCATATTTTCGTGTCGCGCCTTCCAAGTGGTCCAGGGACCCCCGGACCCCGATCTCCTTAAATTGTTTCGGGCCAACACATACGTCCTAAGGAACCATAGTCACCGTCCCGCTGTGATCGTTCCTCATTTTTTGCATTTTCGGCCAAAAAACTAGAATTTTGCCTATTTTCCATATTTTCGTGTGCTATATAGCCCACGCCTTCCCAATGGGTAGGGCCTCCCGGAGCCGGATCGCCTAAAATTTTTCCGGGACATCAAATACGACCTAAGGAACCATAGTCACCGCCCCTCCATGTCCTTTCCTCTTTGTTTGCATTTTACGGCCAAAAATCTAGAAGTCCACCCGATTTCCCTATTTTCGTGTGCTATAGCCCACGCCTTCCTAGTGGTCCTGGGACCCCCTCACCCCGATCGCCTAAATTGTTTTCGGTCCATATAATATGACCTAAGGAACCATAGTCACCACACTTCCATGATCGTTCCTTATTGTTTATGTTTTTCGGCCAAAATACTAGAATTTTCCCTGATTCCCATATAGCCCATGCCTTCCCAGTTGGTAGGGCCCCCCGGAGCCGAATCGCCTAAAAGCTTTCCAGGCCATCAAATACGACCTAAGGAACCATAGTCACCGCCCCGCCATGACCTTTCCTCATTTTTTGCATTTTACGGCCAAAAAGCTAGAAGTCCACCTGATTCCCATATTTGCTTGTGCTATAGCCCACGCCTTCCCAGTGGTCCCAGGACACTCGGACCCCGATCGCCTAAAATTGTTTCGGTCCATATAATACGACCTAAGGAACCATAGTCACCACCCCGCCATGATCTTTCCTTATTTTTGCATTTTTTGGCCAAAAAACTAGAATTTCGCCTGATTCCCATATTTTCGTGTGCTATAGCCCATGCCATCCTAGTTGGTAGGGCCCCCCAGAGCCGGATCGCCAAAATGTTTTCCTGGCCATAAAATACTACCTAAGGAACCATAGTCATCGCACCACCATGACCTTTCCTCATTTTTTGTATTTTACGGCCAAAAAACTAGAATTCCGCCTAATTCTCATATTATCGTGTGCCTCCATTCTTCCAAGTGGTAACGACCCCCGGACCTCGATCGCTTAAAATTTGTTCGGGCCATCAAATACGACCTAAGGAACCATAGTCACTGCCCCGCCATGATCGTTCCTCATTTTTTGCATTTTACGGCAAAAGAACTAGAATTCCGCCCGATTCCCATATTTTCGTGTGCGCCCACGCCTTCAAAGTGGTCCCAGGACCCCCGGACCCCGATCGCCTAAAAAATTTTCGGGGCATCCAATACGACATAAGGAACCATCGTCTCCTCCCCGCCATGATCGTTCCTCATATTTTGCGCTTTTCGGCCAAAAAACTTGAATTCCGCCCGATTCCCATATTTTCGTGTGCTATAGCCCACGCCTTCCGAGTGGGCTGGGGCCCTAGGACTCGGATCGCCTAAAATTTTTTGGGCTATCAAATAAGACCTAAGGAACCATAGTCATCACCCCGCCAAGACCTTACCACATTATTTGGGTTTTACGGCCAAAAAACTATAATTTCGCCCGATTCCTATATTTTCGTGTGCTATAGCCCACGCCTTCCAAGTGGTCCCGGGACCCCCAGACCCCGATCGCCTAAAATTTGTTCGGGCCATCAAATACGACCTAAGGAACCATAGTCACCACCCTACCATGATCGTTCCTCATTTGTTTTCATTTTACGGCCAAAAAACTTGAATTCTACCCGATTCCCATACTTTCGTGTGCTATAGCCCGCGCCTTGTAAGTGATCCCGGGACCCCCGGACCCCGATCGACTTAAAGTTTTTCGGGGCATCCAATATGACAAAAGGAAACATAGTCACCGCTCCACCATGATCGTTTCTCATATTTTGCGCTTTTCAGCCAAAAAACTAGAATTCCGCCTGATTCCCATATTTTCGTGTGCTATAGCCCACGCCTTCCGAGTGGGCCGGGCCCCTAGGACTTGGATCTCCAAAAAAAATTCTATCCATCAAATAAGACCTAAGGAACCATAAACATCGCCCCACCAAGACCTTTCCACATTGTTTGCGTTTTACGGCCAAAAAATAAGAATTTCGCTTGATTCACATATTTTCGTGTGCTATAGCCCACGCCTTCCAAGTGGTCCCGGGACCCCCGGACCCCGATCGCCTAAAATTTGTTCGGGCCATCAAATACGATATAAGGAACCATAGTCACCGCCCAGCCATGATCGTTCTTTAGTTTTTGCACTTTACAGCCAAAAAACTAGAATTCCGTCTGATTCCCATATTTTCGTGTGCCACGCCTTCCAAGTGGTCCTGGGACCCCTGGACCCCGATCGCCTAAAATTTGTCTGGGACATCAAATACGACATAAGGAACTATAGTTACCGCCTAGCCATGATCGTTCTTCAGTTTTTGCATTTTACAGCCAAAAATCTAGAATTCTGCCCGATTCCCATATTTTCGTGTGCTATAGGCCACGCCTTCCAAGTGGTCCCGGGACCCCCGGACCCCGATCGCCTAAAATTGATTCGGTCCATATAATACGACCTAAGGAAACATAGTCACCAACCCGCCATGATCGTTCCTTATTTTTTGCATTTTTCGGCAAAAAAACTAGAATTTCGCCTGAATCCCATATTTTCGTGTGCTATAGCTCATGCCTTCCGAGTTGGTACAGCCCCCCGGAGCCGGATCGCCAAAAGGTTTGACAGGCCATCGAATACTACCTAAGGAACCATAGTCACCGCACCGCCATGACCTTTCCTCATTTTTTGCTTTTTACGGCCAAAAAACTAGAATTCTGCCTAATTCTCATATTATCGTGTGCACGCCTTCCAAGTGGTCCCCGGACACCCGGACCCCGATCCCCTAAAAACTTTTCGGGGCATCCAATATAACATAAGGAACCATAGTCACCGCCCCGCCATGATCGTTCCTCATATTTTGCGTTTTTCGGCCAAAAAACTAGAATTTCACCTGATTCCCATATTTTCGTGTGCTATAGCCCATGCCTTTCGAGTGGGCCGGGCCCCCCAAACTCGGATCGCCTAAAAATTTTTCGGGCCATCAAATAATACCTAAGGAACCATAGTCATCGCCCCGCAAAGACCTTTCCACATTGTTTGCGTATTACGGCCAAAAAACTAGAATTTCGCCGGATTCCCATATTTTCGTGTGCTATAGCCCCGCCTTCCAAGTGGTCCCGGGACCCCCGGACCCCGACCGCCTAACATTTGTCCGGGCTATCAAATACGACCTAAGGACCCATAGTCACCGCCCCACCATGATCGTTCCTCATTATTTGCAATTTACGACCAAAACACTTGTATTCCGCCCGATTCCCATATTTTTGTGTGCTATAGCCCACGCCTTCCAAGTGGTCCCGGGACCCCACGGACCCCAATCGCCTAAAAATATTTTGGGCCATCAAATAAAACCTAAGGAACCATAGTCACCGCCCCGCCATGATCGTTCCTCATATTTTTTATTTTTCGGCCAAAAAACTAGAATTTCGCCCGATTCCCATATTTTCGTGTGCTATAGCCCACGCCTTCCACGTGGGCCGGGCCCCCCAGACTCGGATCGCCTAAAAGATTTTTGGTCCATCAAATAAGACCTAAGGAACCATAGTCATCGCCCCGCCAAGACCTTTCCACATTGTTTTCCCGTATTTTCGTGTGCTATATAGCCCATGCCTTCCAAGTGGTCCCGGGACCCCCGGACCCCGATCTCCTAAAATTTTTTCGGGCCATCAAATACATCCTAAGGAACCATAGTCACTGCCCTGCCATTACCGTTCCTCATATTTTGCATTTTACGCCCAAAAAACATGAATTTCGCCCGATTCCGATATTTCCGTGAGTTATAGCCCACACCTTCCAATTGGGCGGGGCCCCCCGGACCCGGAACGCCTAAAATTTTTCCGGGCCATCAAATACGACCTAAGGAACAATAGTCACCGCCCCGCCATGACCTTTTCTCATTTTTTGCATTTTACGGCCAAAAAGCTAGAAGTCTACCCGATTCCCATATTTTCTTGTGCTATAGCCCACGCCTTCCCAGTGGTCCCAGGACACCCGGACCCCGATTGCTTAAAAAATTTTCGGTCCATATAATACAACCTAAGGAACCATAGTCACCACCCCGCCATGATCGTTCCTTACTTTTTGTGCTTTTCGGCCAAAACTAGAATTTCGCCTGATTCCCATATTATAATGTGCTATAACCCACGCCTTCCAAGTGGTCCCGGGACCCCCGGACCCGGATCGCTTAAAACTTTTCTAGGGAATCCAATACGACATAAGGAACCATAGTCACCGCCCCGCCATGATCCTTCCTCATATTTTGCATTTTTCGGCAAAAAAACTAGAATTTCGCCCGATTCCTATATTTTAGTGTGCTATAGTCCACGCCTTCCGAGTGGGCTGGGCCCCCAGGACTCGGATCACCTAAAATATTTTTGGGCCATCAAATAAGATCTAAGGAACCATAGTCATCGCCCCGCCAAGACCTTTACACTTTGTTTGCATTTTACGGCCAAAAAACTAGAATTTCGCCCGATTACCATATTTTCGTGTGCAATAGCCCACGCCATCCAAGTGGTCCTGGGACCCTCGAACCCCGATCGCCTAAAACTTGTCTGGGCCATCAAATATGACCTAAGGAACCATAGTCATAGCCTCTCCATGATCGTTCCTCATTTTTATCATTTTACGGCCAAAAAACTAGAATTCCGCCCGATTCTCATATTTTCGTGTGTTATAGCCCGCGCCTTCCAATTGCTCCGGGGCCCCCCGACCCCGATCGCCTAAAAATTTTCCAGGGCATCCAATATAACATAAGGAACCATAATAACCGCCCCGCCATGGTCGTTCCTCATTTTTGCGTTTTGCGGCCAAAAAATAGAATTTCGCCCGATTCCCATATTTTCGTGTGGTATAGCCCATGCTTTCTTAGTGGGTAGGGCCTCCCGGACCCCAATCTCCTAAAATTTGTCCGGGCCATCAATTACGACCTAAGGAACCATAGTCAACGCCCCGCCGTGATTGTTCCTTATAGTTTGCATTTTACGGCCAAAAAACTAGAATTTCGCCCGATTCCCATATTTTCGTGTGCTATAGCCCGCACCTTCCAAGTGGTCCCGGGACCCCCGGACCCCGATCGCCTAAAAGTTTTTCGGGGCATCCAATACGACATACGGAATCATAGTCACCGCCCCGCCATGATCGTTCCTCATTTTTTCGTTTTTCAGCAAAAAAAATAGAATTCCGCCCGAATTCCATATTTTCGTGTGCTATAGCCCACGCCTTCCTTGTGGGTAGGGCCCCCCGGAACCGGATCGCCTAAAAGTTTTCCGGGCCATCAAATACAACCTAGAGAACCATAGTCACCACCCTGCCATGTCCGTTCCTCGTTGGTTTGCTTTTTACGACCAAAAAACTAGAATTTCACCTAATTCCCATGTTTTCGTGTGCTATAGCACACGCCTTCCAAGTGGTCCCGGGACCCCCAGGCCGGATCGCCTAAAATTTGTCCGGGCCATCAAATACGACCTAAGGAACCATAGTCACCGCCCCACCCTGATCGTTCCTTATTTGTTGCATTTTACGGCCAAAAAGTTAGAATTCCGCCTGATTCCAATATTTTCATGTGCTATTGCTCGCGTCTTCCAAGTGGTCCCGGGACTCCTATCCCCCGATCTCCTAAAATTTTTCGGGCCATTAAATACAACCTAAGGAACCATAGTCACCGCCCTGCCATGATCATTCCTCATTTTTTGCATTTTGCGGCCAAAAAACTAGAATATCGCGTGATTCCCATATTTCGTGTGCTATAGCCCACGCCTTCCCAGTGGATAGGGCCCCCCGGAGGCGGATCACCTAAAAAAATTTCCAAGCCATCAAATACGACCTAAGGAACCATAGTCACCGCCCCGCCATGACCTTTCCTCATTTTTTGCATTTCACGGCAAAAAAACTAAAATTCCGCCCAATTCCTATATTTTCGTGTGGTAGCCCATGCCTTCCAAGTGGTCCCGGGACCCCCGGACCCCGATCGCCTAAAATTTTTCCGGGACATCAAATATGACATAAGTAAAAAATGTCACCGCCCTGCCTTGATACATCCTCATGTTTTGTGTTTTTCGGCCAAACAAACTAGAATTCCGCCCGATTCCCATATTTTCGTATGCTATAGCCAACGCCTTCCGAGTGGGCCGGACCCCCCAGACTCGGATCGCCTAAAATTATTCCGAGCCTTTAAATACAACCTTAGGAACCATAGTCACCGCCCCGCCATGATCGTTCCACATTTTTTGCGTTTTCCGGCCAAACAACTAGACTTTCGCCTGATTCCCATATTTTCGTGTGCTATAGCCCACGTCTTCCTCGGGCCATCAAATACGACCAAAGGACCATAGTCACCGCCCTGCCATGACCTTTCCTCATTTTTTTCATTTTACAACCAAAAAGCTAGAATTCCGCCCTATTCCCATATTTTCGTGTGCTATAGCCCACGCCTTCCGAGTGGGCCGGCCCCTCTAACTCGGATCGCCTAAAGTATTTTCAGGCCATCAAATACGAGCTAAAGAACTACAGTCACCGCCCCGCTAGGATCGTTCCTCATTTTTTGCATTTTACGGCTAAAAAACTAGAATTCCGCCTGATTCCCATATTTTCGTGTGCTTTAGCCCACGCCTTCTTAGTGGGTAGGGTCCCCGGGACCCCGATCGCGTAAAACTTTTCCGGGGCATCCAATACGACATAAGGAACCATAGTCACCGCCTCGCCATGATTGTTCCTCATTTTGGCCTTTTTCGGCCAAAAAAATAGAATTCCGCCTGATTCCCATATTTTCGTGTGCTATAGCCCGCGCCTTCCAAGTGGTCCCGGGACCCCCGGACCCCGATCGCCTAAAACTTTTCCGGGGCATCCAATAAGGCATAAGGAACCATAGTCACCGCCCCGCCATGATCGTTCCTTATTTTTGCATTTTACGGCCAAAAGAATAGAATTCCACCCGATTCCCAAATTTTCGTGTGCTATAGCCCACGCCTTCCTAGTGGGTAGGGCCCCGCAGAACCGGATCGCCTAAAATTTTTCCGGGCCATCCAATACGACCTAAGGACCATAGTCACTACCCCCGCCATGACGTTTCCTCAGTTTTTTCATTTTACAACCAAAAAGCTAGAATTCTGCCTGATTCCCATATTTTCGTGTGCTATAGCCCACGCCTTCCGAGTGGGACCCCCGGACTCGGATCGCCTAAAATTTTTCTGGGCCATCAAATTCGACCAAAGGAACCATAGTCACCGCCGAGCCATGATCGTTCCTCATTTTTTACGTTCTAATGGCCAAAAAACTAGAATTCCAATCGATTCCCATATTTTCGTGTGCTATAGCCCACGCCTTCCCAGTTGGTAGGGCCCCCCAAAGCCGGATCGCCTAAAATTTTTCCAGGCCATCAAATACGACCTAAGGAACCATAAACACCGCCCCGCAATGACCTTTCCTCATTTTTTTCTTTTTACGGCCAAAAATCTTGAATTCCGCCCGATTCCCATATTTTCGTGTGCTATAGCCCACCCCTTCCGTGTGGGTCTCCCCCCCGGACTTGGATGGCCTAAAATTTTTGCAGGTCATCAAATACGACCAAAAGAGCCGTAGTCACCATCCCGCCATGATCGTTCCTTATTTTTTACGTTTTTCGGACAACAACTATAATTTCGCCGGATTCCCATATTTTCATGTGCTATAGCCCACGCCTTCCAAGTGGGCCGGGCCCCCCGGACTCGGATCGCATAACATTTTTCCGGGCCATCAAATACAACCTAAGGAACCATAATCACCGCCCAGCCATGATTGTTCCTCTTGTTTTGAGTTTTAATGGCCAAAAACCTAGAATTCCACTGGATTCCCATATTTTCGTGTACTATAGCCCATCCCTTCCCAGTTTGTAGTGCCCCCTGGAGTTGGATTGCCTAAAGTTTTTCCGGGCCATCAAATACGACCTAAGGAACCATAGTCACTGTAACTCCATGACCTTTCCTCTTTGTTTTGCATTTTACGGCCAAAAATCTAGAATTCCGTCCGATTCCCATATTTTCGTGTGCTATAGCCCACGCCTTCTGTGTGGGCTAGCCCCCCAGACTCGGATCGCCTAAAGTTTTTCCAGGCCATCAAATATGACCTAAAGAACCATAGTCACCGCCCCGCCATGATTGTTCCTCATTTTTTGTGTTTTTTGCCCAAAAAACTAGAATTCCGCCCGATTCCCAGATTTCCGTGTGCTTATAGCCCACACATTCCGAGTGGGCCGGGCCCCCGGACTCGGATGGCCTAAAATATTTCCAGGCAATCAAATACGACCTAAGGAACCATAGTCACCACCCAACCATGATCGTTCTTCATGTTTTTCATTTTAATGGCCAAAAAACTAGAATTCCACCCGATTCCCATATTTTCGTGTGCATAGCACACGCCTTTCAAGTGGTCCCGGGACCCTCGAACCCCGATCGCCTAAAAATTTCCGGGCCATCTAATACGACCTAAGGAACCATAGTCACCGCCCTGCCCTATTGTTCCTCAGTTTTTGCATTTTACAGCCAAAATACTAGAATTCCGCCCGATTCCCATATTTTCATGTGCTATAGCCCACGCCTTCCAAGTGGTCCCGGGACCCCAAGACCCCGATCGCCTAAGATTGTTTCGGGGCATACAATACGACCTAAGGAACCATAGTCATCGTCCCGCCAAGACCTTTACACTTAGTTTGCATTTTACGGCCAAAAAACTCGAATTTCGCCCGATTACCAAATTTTCGTGTGCAATAGCCCACGCCTTCCAAGTGGTCCCGGGACCCTCGAACCCCGATCGCCTAAAATTTGTCCAGGCCATCAAATACGACCTAAGTAACCATAGTCATGGCCCCGCCATGACCGTTCCTCATTGTTTGCATTTTACGGCCAAAAAACTAGAATTCCGCCTGATTCCCATATTTTCGTGTGCTATAGCCCGCGCCTTCCAAGTGGTCCCGGGACCCCCGGACCCCGATCGCCTAAAAGTTTTCCAGGGCATCCAATACGACATAAGGAACCATAATCACATCCCAGCCATGATCGTTCCTCATTTTTGCGTTTTTCAGCCAAAAAAATAGAATTCCGCCCGATTCCCATATTTTCGTGTGCTATAGCCCACGCTTTCTTAGTGGGTAGGGCCTCCCGGACCCCAATCGCCTAAAATTTGTCCGGGACATCAATTACGACCTAAGAAACCATAGTAAACACCCCGCCATGATTGTTCCTTATATTTTGCATTTTACGGCCAAAAACTAGAATGTTACCCGATTTCCATATTTTCGTGTGCTAAGCCCGCACCTTCCAAGTGGTCCAGGGACCCCCGGACCCCGATCGCCTAAAAGTTTTCCGGGGCATCCAATACGACATACAGAACCATAGTCACCGCCCCGCCATGATCGTTCTTCATTCTTTCATTTTTCGTCCAAGAAAATAGAATTTCGCCTGAATCCCATATTTTCGTGTGCTATAGCCCACGCCTTCCTAGTGGGTACGGCCCCCCGGAATCGGATCGCCTAAAATTTTTCCAGGCCATCACATACAACCTAGAGAACCATAGTCACCACCCTGTCATGTCCGTTCCTCGTTGTTTTGCTTTGTACGGCCAAAAAACTAGAATTTCGCCTGATTCCCATGTTTTCGTGTGCTATAGCCCACGCCTTCCAAGTGGTCCCGGGAATCCCAGACCGGATCGCCTAAAATTTTTCCAGGCCATCACATACAACCTAGAGAACCATAGTCACCACCCTGTCATGTCCGTTCCTCGTTGTTTTGCTTTGTACGGCCAAAAAACTAGAATTTCGCCTGATTCCCATGTTTTCGTGTGCTATAGCCCACGCCTTCCAAGTGGTCCCGGGAATCCCAGACCGGATCGCCTAAAATTTGTCTGGGCCATCAAATATGACCTAAGGAACCATAGTCACCGCCCCACCCTGATCGTTCCTTATTTGTTGCATTTTACGGCCAAAAAATTAGAATTCCGCCTGATTCCAATATTTTCGTGTGTTATTGCTCACATCTTCCAAGTGGTCCCGGGACTCCTGGACCCCGATCTCCTAAAACTTTTTTGGGCCATCAAATATAACCTAAGGAACCATAGTCACCGCCCTGCCATGATCATTCCTCATTGTTTTTGTTTTGCGGCCAAAAACTAGAATATCGCGTGATTCCCAAATTTTCGTGTGATATAGCCCATGCCTTCCCAGTGGATAGGGTCCCCCGGAGACGTATCACCTAAAAATTTTCTAGGCCATCAAATACGACCTAAGGAACCATAGTCACCGCCCCGCCATGACCTTTCCTCAATTTTTGCATTTTACGGCAAAAAAACTAAAATTCCGCCCGATTCCTATATTTTCGTGTGGTAGCCCATGACTTCCAAGTGGTCCCGGGACCCCCGGACCCCGATCGCCTAAAAGTTTTCCGGGACATCAAATATGACATAAGTAAAAAATGTCACCGCCGTGCCATGATACATCCTCATTTTTTGTGTTTTTCGGCCAAACAAACTAGAATTCCGCCTGATTCTCATATTTTCGTGTGCTATAGCCAACGCCTTCCGAGTGGGCCGGACCCCCCAGACTCGGATCGCCTAAAATTATTCCGAGCCTTTAAATACAACCTAAGTAACCATAGTCACCGCTCCGCCATGATCATTCCTCATTTTTTGCGTTTTTTGGCCAAAAAATAGAATTCCGCCCGATTCCCATATTTTCGTGTGCTATAGCCCACGCCTTCCGAGTGGGTACGGCCCCCCGGAATCGGATCGCCTAAAATTTTTCCAGGCCATCACATACAACCTAGAGAACCATAGTCACCACCCTGTCATGTCCGTTCCTCGTTGTTTTGCTTTGTACGGCCAAAAAACTAGAATTTCGCCTGATTCCCATGTTTTCGTGTGCTATAGCCCACGCCTTCCAAGTGGTCCCGGGAATCCCAGACCGGATCGCCTAAAATTTGTCTGGGCCATCAAATATGACCTAAGGAACCATAGTCACCGCCCCACCCTGATCGTTCCTTATTTGTTGCATTTTACGGCCAAAAAATTAGAATTCCGCCTGATTCCAATATTTTCGTGTGTTATTGCTCACATCTTCCAAGTGGTCCCGGGACTCCTGGACCCCGATCTCCTAAAACTTTTTTGGGCCATCAAATATAACCTAAGGAACCATAGTCACCGCCCTGCCATGATCATTCCTCATTGTTTTTGTTTTGCGGCCAAAAACTAGAATATCGCGTGATTCCCAAATTTTCGTGTGATATAGCCCATGCCTTCCCAGTGGATAGGGTCCCCCGGAGACGTATCACCTAAAAATTTTCTAGGCCATCAAATACGACCTAAGGAACCATAGTCACCGCCCCGCCATGACCTTTCCTCAATTTTTGCATTTTACGGCAAAAAAACTAAAATTCCGCCCGATTCCTATATTTTCGTGTGGTAGCCCATGACTTCCAAGTGGTCCCGGGACCCCCGGACCCCGATCGCCTAAAAGTTTTCCGGGACATCAAATATGACATAAGTAAAAAATGTCACCGCCGTGCCATGATACATCCTCATTTTTTGTGTTTTTCGGCCAAACAAACTAGAATTCCGCCTGATTCTCATATTTTCGTGTGCTATAGCCAACGCCTTCCGAGTGGGCCGGACCCCCCAGACTCGGATCGCCTAAAATTATTCCGAGCCTTTAAATACAACCTAAGGAACCATAGTCACCGCCCCTCCATGAT
>AWOL01S0064564.1:0-21698 GCA_000715115.1 Nicotiana otophora
TAGAATTCCGCCCGATTCCCATATTTTCGTGTGCTATAGCCCACGCCTTCCGAGTGGGCCGGACCCCCCAGACTCGGATCACCTAAAATTATTCCGAGCCTTTAAATACAACCTAAGGAACCATAGTCACCGCCCCTCCATGATCGTTCCTCATTTTTTGTGTTTTTCGGCCAAAAAAATAGAATTCCGCCTGATTCCCATATTTTCGTGTGCTATAGCCCACGTCTTCCCAGTGGGTAGGACCCCCAGAGCCGGATCGCCTAAACTATTTTCGGGCCATCAATTACGACCAAAGGACCATAGTCACCGCCCTGCCATGACCTTTCCTCATTTCTTGCATTTTACAACTAAAAAGCTAGAACTCCGCCCTATTCCCATATTTTCGTGTGCTATAGCCCACGCCTTCCGAGTGGGCCAGCCCTTCTGACTCGGATCGCCTAAAGTTTTTCCAAGCCATCAAATACGACCTAAAGAACTAAAGTCACCGCCCCGCCTGGAGCGTTCCTCATTTTTTGCATTTTACGGCCAAAACACTAGAATTCCGCATGATTCCCATATTTTCGTGTGCTATAGCCCATGCCTTCTTAATGGGTAGGGCCCCCGGGACCCCGATCGCCTAAAACTTTTCCAGGGCATCTAATACGACATAAGGAACCATAGTCACCGCCCCACCATGATTGTACCTCATTTTGGCGCTTTTCGGCCAAAAAAATAGAATTCCGCCCGATTCGCATATTTTCGTATGCTATAGCCCATGCCTTCTTAGTGGGTAGGGCCCACGGGACCCCGATCGCCTAACATTTATCCGGGCCATCAAATACGACCTAAGGAACCATAGTCACCACCCAGCCAAATAACTTCAACATGCATTAGCAAAACCTCATTAGAAAATTACATACTACAAGACAAAAACTTAAGCATGTTTAGTCTGAAGTNAACTAGAATTTCGCCTGATTCCCATATTTTCGTGTGCTATAGCACGCGCCTTCCAAGTGGTCCCGGGACCCCCGGACCCCGATCGCCTAAAACTTTTCCGGGGCATCCAATAAGACATAAGGAACCATAGTCACCGCCCCGCCATGATCGGTCCTCATTTTTGCATTTTTTGGCAAAAAGAATAGATTTCCGCCCGATTCCCAAATTTTCGTGTGCTATAGCCCACGCTTTCCTAGTGGGTAGGGCCCCCCAGAACCGGATCGCCTAAAATTTTTCCGGGCCATCCAATACGACCTAAGGACCATAGTCACTTCCCTCGCCATGACGTTTCCTCATTTTTTGCATTTTACAACCAAAAAGCTAGAATTCCGCCTGATTCCCATATTTTCGTGTGCTATAGCCCACGCCTTCCGAGTTGGCCTGGCCCTCGGACTCGGATTGCCTAAAATATTTCCTGGCCATCAAATTCGACCAAAGGAACCATAGTCACCGCCCAGCCATGATCGTTCCTCATTTTTTGCGTTCTAATGGCCAAAAAACTAGAATTCCAATCGATTCCCATATTTTCGTGTGCTACAGCCCACGCCTTCCCAGTTGGTAGGGCCCCCCAGAGCCAGATCGCCTAAAATTTTTCTGGGCCATCAAATACGACCTAAGGAACCACACTCACCGCCCCGCCATGACCTTTCCTCATGTTTTGCATTTTACGGCCAAAAACTAGAATTCCACCCGATTCCCATATTTTCATGTGCTATAGCCCATGCCTTCCAAGTGGTCCCGGGACCCCCGGCCCGATTGCCTAAAATTTTTCCGGGCCATCAAATACGACTTAAGGAACCATAGTCACCGCCCCGCCATGACCTTTCCTCACGTTTTGCATTTTACGGCGAATAAACTAGAATTCCGCCCGATTTCCATATTTTCGTGTGCTATAGCCCACGCCTTCAAAGTGGTCCCGGGACCCCCGGACCCCGATCGCCTAAAATTTTTCCGGGCCATCCAATACAAACTAAGGAACCAAAGTCACAGCCCAAAAACTAGAATTCCGCCCGATTCCCATATTTTCATGTGCTATAGCCCACGCCTTCCGAGTGGGCTGGCCCCCCGAATTCGGATCGCCTAGACTTTTTCCTGGCCATCCAATATGACTATGGAACCAAAGTCACCGCCCTGCCATGATATTTCCTCATGTTTTGCATTTTATGGCCAAAAAACTAGAATTCCGCCCGATTCCCATATTTTCATGTGCTATAGCCCACGCCTTCCGAGTGGGCTGGCCCCCCGAATTCGGATCGCCTAGACTTTTTCCTGGCCATCCAATATGACTATGGAACCAAAGTCACCGCCCTGCCATGATATTTCCTCATGTTTTGCATTTTATGGCCAAAAAACTAGAATTCCGCCCGATTCCCATATTTTCATGTGCTATAGCCCACGCCTTCCGAGTGGGCTGGCCCCCCGAATTCGGATCGCCTAGACTTTTTCCTGGCCATCCAATATGACTATGGAACCAAAGTCACCGCCCTGCCATGATATTTTCTCATGTTTTGCATTTTATGGCCAAAAAACTAGAATTCCGCCCGATTTGCATATTTACGTTTGCTATAGCCCACGCTTTCCAAGTGGTCCCGGGACCCCGATCGCCTATAATTTATTCGGACCATCAAATACGACCTAAGGAACCATATTCACCGCCCCACCATGATCATTCCTCATTTTTTGCATTTTTCGGCAAAAAAACTAGAATTCCGCCTGATTCCCATATTTTCGTGTACTATAGCCCACGCCTTCCAAGTGGTCCCAGGACACCCAGATCTTGATCGCCTAAAATGTTTTTCCGGACCATCAAATACGACCTAAGGAACCATACTCATCGCCCCGCCATGATCGTTCCTCATTTTTTGCATTTTACGGCAAAAACATAAGAATTCCGCCCGATTCCCATATTTTCGTGTGCTATAGCCCACTCCTTCCAAGTGGTACCAGGACACCCGGACCCCGATCGCCTAAAATTTTTCCGGGCTATCAAATACGACCTATGGAACCATAGTTAACGCCCAGCCATGATCGTTCCTCATGTTTTGCATTTTAAGGGCCAAAAAACTAGAATTCCACCTGATTCCCATATTTTCATGTGCTATAGCCCACGCCTTCCAAGTGCTCCCGGGACCCCCGGACCCCGATCGCCCAAAAATTTTCCGGTCCATCAAATACGACCTAAGGAACCATAGTCACCGCCCCGCCATGATCGTTCCTCATTTTGTGCATTTTATGCCAAAAAATTATAATTCCGCCTGATTCCCATATTTTCATGTGCTATAGCCCACGCCTTCCAAGTGCTCCCGGGACCCCCGGACCCCGATCGCCCAAAAATTTTCCGGTCCATCAAATACGACCTAAGGAACCATAGTCACCGCCCCGCCATGATCGTTCCTCATTTTGTGCATTTTATGCCAAAAAATTATAATTCCGCCTGATTCCCATATTTTCGTGTGCTATAGCCCATGCCTTCCGCGTGGGCCGGGCCCCCCCCCCGGATTCGGATCGCCTAAAATTTTTCCGGTCCATCAGATTCGACCTAAATAACCATAGTCACCACCCTGCCATGACCGTTCCTCGTGTTTTTCCTTTTACGGACGAAAAACTAAAATTCCGCCCGATTCGCATAATTTCGTGTGCTATGTAGCCCACGCCTTCCTAGGGGTCTCCGGACCCCCGGACCCCGATCGCCTAAAATTATTCCGGGAAATCAAATACGACATAAGGAACTATAGTCACCCCTCCTCCATGATCGTTCCTCATGTTTTGCATTTTACGGCCAAAAAACTAGAATTCCGCCCGATTCCTATATTTTCGTGTGCTATAGCCCACGCCTTCCAAGTGGTCCCTGGACCCCCAGACCCTGATCTCCTAAAATTTGCCGGGCCATCAAATACGACCTAAGGAACCATAGTCACCGCCCCGCCATGATCATTCCTCAATTTTTCCATTTTTCATCAAAAAAACTAGAATTTCGCCTGATTCCCTTATTTTCGTGTGCTATAGCACATGCCTTCCCATTGGGTTGGGCCCCCTGGAGCTGGATCGCCTAAAATTTTTCAAGCCATCAAATACGACCTAAGGAACCATAGTCACCGCCCTGCCATAACCTTTCCTCATTTTTTGCATTTTATGGCCAAAAAACTAGAATTCCGCCTGATTCCCATATTTGCATGTCCTATAGCCCACGCCTTCCGAATAGGTCGGGCTCCCCAGACTCGGATCGCCTAAAAGTTTTTCGAGCCAACAAATACGACCTAAAGAGCCATAATCACCACCCTGCCATGACCGTTCCTCATGTTTTTGCATTTTACGACCAATAAACTAGAATTTCGCCTGATTCCCATATTTTCGGGTGCTATAGCCCACGCCTTCCGAGGGGACCCGGGCCTCCCTGACCCGGATCGCCTTAAATTTTTCAGGGCCATCAAATATGACCTAAGGAGCCATAGTCACCGCCCCTCTATAATCGTTCCTCATCTTTGCGTTTTACGGCCAAAAAACTAGAATTTCGCGTGATTCCCATATTTTTGTGTGCAATAGCCCACACCTTTTGATTAGGTCGGGCCCACCGGACTCGGATCGCCTAAAATTTTTCCGGTTCATCAAATACGACCTAAGGAACCATAGTCACGGCCCCTCCATGACCGTTCCTCGTGTTTTCGCCTTTTACGGCAAAAAAACTAGCATTTCACCCGATTCCCATTTTTCCGTGTGCTATAGCCCACACCTTCCGAGTGGGCCCGTGCCCCCTGGAACCGGATCGCCTAATATTATACCAGGCCATTACATATGACCTAAAGAACCATAGTCACCGCCCCGCCATGATCGTTCCTCATTTTTTGCTTTTTCGGCCAAAAAAGTAGAATTCCGCCCGATTCCCATATTTTCATGTGCTATAGCCCACGCTTTCCAAGTGGGCCGGGCCCCCGGACTCCGATCGCCTAAAAAATTTTCGGGCCATCAAATACGACCTAAGGAACCATAGTCACCGCCCAGCCATGATCGTTCCTCATGTTTTGCCTTTTAATGGCCAAAAAACTAGAATTCCACCCGATTCCTATATTTTCGTGTGCGATAGCCCACGCCTTCCAAGTGCTCGCGGCCCCCCCGGACAACGATCGCCTAAAATATTTCCGGGCCATCAAATATGACCTAAGGAACCGTAGTTCCTTAGGTCATATTTGATGGCCCGAAAACAATTTTAAGCGATCGGGGTGCGGGGGTCCCGGGACCTCTTCGAAGGCGTGGGATATATAGCATAAAAGAATATGCGAAACGGGCGGAATTCTTGTTCTTTAGCCGTAAAATGAAACAAGAATGAGGGACGGTCATGACAGTGTGGTGACTATGGTTCTTTAGGTTGTATTTGATGGCCCGGAAAAATTTTAGGCGATCCGAGTTCGGGGGGCCGACCCACTTGGAAGGCGTGGTCTATAGCACACGAAAATATTAGAATCGGGTCGAATTCTAGTTTTTTGGCCGTAAAATACAAACAAATGAGGAAAGGTCATGGCGGGCGGTGACTATGGTTCCTTAGGTCGTATTTGATGGCCTAGAAATATTTTAGGCGATCTGGCTTCGGGGGGCCTACCCACTGGGAAGACGTGGGCTATAGCACACGAAAATATGGGAATCAAGCGAAACTGTAGTTTTTTGGCCGAAAAACGAAAGAAATGAGGAACGGTCATGGAGGGGCGGTGACTAAGGTTCGTTAGGTCGTATTTGATGGCCCGGAAAAATTTTAAGTGATCAGGGTGCAGGGGTCCCGGTACCACATGGAAGGCGTGGGCCATAGCACACGCAAATATGGGAATCAGGCGGAATTTTAGTTTTTTGGCCTTAAAATGCAAAAAATGAGGAAAGTTCAAGGCGGGACGGTGAATATGGTTCCTTAGGTCGTATTTGATGGCCCGGAATATTTTTAGGCGATCCGGCTCCGGGGGCACAACCCACTGGAAAGGCGTGGGCTATAGCACACGAAAATATGGGAATCAAGCGAAATTCTAGTTTTTTGGCCAAAAAAATGCAAAAAATAAGAAATAATCATGGCGAGGCGGTGACTATGGTTCCGTAGGTCGTATTTGATGGCCCAGAAAAATTTTAGGAGAACGGGGTCCGGGTGTCCCGGGACCACTTGGAAGGCGTGGGCTATGCACACGAAAATATGGGAATCGAGCGAAATTCTAGTGTTTTGGCAGCAAAATGCAAAGAATAGGAAATGATCATGGCGGGGTGGTGACTATGGTTCCTTAGGTCATATTTGATGGCCCGGAAAATTTTTAGGCGATCGGGGTCTGGGGACCACTTGGAAGGCGTGGGCTATGCACACGAAAATATGGGAATCGAGCGAAATTCTAGTGTTTTGGCAGCAAAATGCAAAGAATAGGAAATGATCATGGCGGGGTGGTGACTATGGTTCCTTAGGTCATATTTGATGGCCCGGAAAATTTTTAGGCGATCGGGGTCTGGGGACCACTTGGAAGGCGTGGGCTATGCACACGAAAATATGGGAATCGAGCGAAATTCTAGTGTTTTGGCAGCAAAATGCAAAGAATAGGAAATGATCATGGCGGGGTGGTGACTATGGTTCCTTAGGTCATATTTGATGGCCCGGAAAATTTTTAGGCGATCGGGGTCTGGGGACCACTTGGAAGGCGTGGGCTATAGCACAAGAAAATATCGGAATCAGGTGGAATTCTAGTTTTTTGGCAGTAAAACATAAAAAAACAAAGAACGATCATGGCAAGGCGGTGACTATGGTTCCTTAGGTCGTATTTGATGGCCTGGAAAACTTTTCGGCGATCCGAGTACGGGAGGCCCGGCCCACTTGAAAGGCGTGGGCTATAGCACCTGAAAATATGGGAATCGGGCGGAATTCTAGTTGTTTGGCCGTAAAATGCAAAAAATGAGCAAAGGTCATGGCGGGGCGGTGACTATGATTCCTTAGGTTGTATTAGATGGCACGGAAAAATTTTAGGCGATCCGGCTCCGGGGGGGCCAACCCACTGGGAAGGAGTGGGCTATAGCATACGGAAATATGGGAATCGAGCAAAATTCTAGTTTTTTGTCCAAAAAATGCAAGAATTGAGGAGCGATCATGGTGGGGCGGGGACTATGGTTCCTTAGGTCAAATTTGATGGCCCGTAAAAATTTTAGGAGATCGGGGTTCGAGGGTCCCGGTACCACTTGGAAGGCGTGGGCTATAGCACACGAAAATATGGGAATCAGGCGGAATTATAGTTTTTTAGCCGTAAAATGCAAAGAATGAGGAACGATCATGGCGGTGCGGTGACTATGGTTCCTTAGGTCGTATTTGATGGCCCGGAACAATTTTAGGCGATTGTGCTCCGGGGGTCTCGGGACCACTTGAAAGGTGTGGGCTATATAGCACACGAAAATATGGGAATCGGGCGGAATTCTAGTTCTTTGGCAGTAAAATGCAAAAAATGAAGAATGGTCATGGCAGGGTGGTGACTATGGTTCCTTAGGTTGTATTTGATGGCTCGGAACAATTTTAGGCGATCGTGGTCCGGGGGGGCCAATCCACTGGGAAGGCGTGGGCTATATCACATGGAAATATGGGAATCGGGCGAAATTCTAGTTTTTTGGCCGAAAAATGCAAAACTTGAGGAACGATCATGGTGGGGCGGTCACTATGGTTCCTTAGGTTGAATTTGATGGCCCGTAAAAATTTTAGGGGATCGGGGTTCGAGGGTCCCGGTACCACTTGGAAGGCGTGAGCTATAGCACACGAAAATATGGGAATCGGGCGGAATTCTAGTTTTTTAGCCGTAAAATGCAAAGAATGATGAACGATCATGGCGGGACGGTGACTATGGTTCCACAGGTTGTATTTGATGGCCCAGAACAATTTTAGGCGATCGTGGTCAGGGGTCCCGGGACCACTTGGAAGGCGTGGGCTATGTAGCACATGAAAATATGCGAATCGGGCGAAATTCTAGTTCTTTAGCCGTAAAATGCAAAAAACGAGGAACGGTTATGGCAGGGCGGTGACTATGGTTCCATATGTCATATTAGATGGCGCAGAAAAATTTTAGGCGATCCGGCTCCGATGGGCCAACCCACTAGGAAGGCGTGGGCTATAGCACACGGAAATTTGAGAATAGGGCGAAATTCTAGTTTTTTGGTCGAAACATGCAAGAATTGAGTAACGATCATGGCAGGGCGGTTACTATGGTTCCTTAGGTCGTATTTGATGGCCCAGAACAATTTTAGGTTATCGTGGTCCGGGGGGGCCAACCCACTGGGAAGGTGTGGACTATAGCACACAGAAATATGGGAATCGGGCGAAATTCTAGTTTTTTAGCCGAAAATGCAAAAATTGAGGAACGATCATGGCGGGGCGGTCACTATGGTTCCTTAGGTCGTATTTGATGGCCCGGAAAAATTTTAGGCGATCATGGTCCGGGGGTCCCGGGACCACTTGGAAGGCGTGGGTTATATAGCACACGAAAATATGCGAATCGGGCGGAATTCTAGTTCTTTGGCCGTAAAATGCAAAAAATGAGGAACGATCATGGAAAGGTGGTGATTATGGTTCTTTAGGTCGTATTTGATAGCCCGAAAATTTTTTAGGCGATTCGGGTCCGGGGGGCCCGACCTACTTGGAAGGTGTGGGCTATTGCACACGAAAATATGGGAATCGGGCGGAATTCTAGTTTTTTGGCCATAAAATGCAAAAAACGAGGAAAGGTCATGACAAGGCGGTGACTATGGTTTCTTAGGTCGTATCTGATGGCTTGGAACAATTTTAGGCAATCATGGTCCGGGGGTTCCGAGACCACTTAGAAGGTGTGGGCTATATAGCACACGAAAATATGAAATCGGGCGGAATTCTAGTTCTTTGGCAGTAAAATGCAAAAAATGAGGAACGGTCATGGCAGGGCGGTGACTATGGTTCCTTAGGTCGTATTAGATGGAACAAAAAAATTTTAGGCGATCCGACTCCGGGGGGGCCAACCCACTGGGAAGGCATGGGCTATAGCACACAAAAATATGGGAATCGGGTGAAATTCTAGTGTTTTGGTCGAAAAATGCAAAAATTGAGGAACGATCATGGCGGGGCGGTGACTATGGTTCCTTAGGTCGAATTTGATGACCCTTAAAAATTTTAGGAGATCGGGGTCCGAGGGTCCCGCTATCACTTGGAAGGCGTGAGCTATAGCACAGAAACATATTGGAATCGAGCAGAATTCTAGTTTTTTCCCCATAAAATGCAAATAATGAGGAACGATCATAGCGGGGAAGTAACTATGGTTCCTTAGGTCGTATTTGATGGCCCAGAACAATTTTAGGCGAGCGTTGTCCGGGGTCCCGGGACCACTTGGAAGGCGTGGGCTATGTAGCACATGAAAATATGCGAATCGGGCAAAATTCTAGTTCTGTGGCCATAAAATGCAAAAACCGAGGAACGGTTATGGCAGGGCGGTGACTATGGTTCCATAGGTCGTATTAGATGGCACAGAAAAATTTTAGGCGATCCGGCTCCGATGGGCCAACCCACTGGGAAGGCGTGGGCTATAGCACACGGAAATTGGAGAATAGGGCGAAATTCTAGTTTTTTGGCCGAAACATGCAAGAATTGAGGAACGATCATGGCAGGGCGGTGACTATGGTTCCTTAGGTCGTATTTGATGGCCCAGAACAATTTTAGGTTATCGTGGTCCGGGGGGGCCAACCCACTGGGAAGGTGTGGACTATAGCACACAGAAATATGGGAATCGGGCGAAATTCTAGTTTTTTAGCCGAAAATGCAAAAATTGAGGAACGATCATGGCGGGGCGGTCACTATGGTTCCTTAGGTCGTATTTGATGGCCCGGAACAATTTTAGGCGATCATGGTCCGGGGGTCCCGGGACCACTTGGAAGGCGTGGGTTATATAGCACACGAAAATATGCGAATCGGGCGGAATTCTAGTTCTTTGGCCGTAAAATGCAAAAAATGAGGAACGATCATGGAAAGGTGGTGATTATGGTTCTTTAGGTCGTATTTGATAGCCCGAAAATTTTTTAGGCGATTCGGGTCCGGGGGGCCCGACCTACTTGGAAGGTGTGGGCTATTGCACACGAAAATATGGGAATCGGGCGGAATTCTAGTTTTTTGGCCATAAAATGCAAAAAACGAGGAAAGGTCATGACAAGGCGGTGACTATGGTTTCTTAGGTCGTATCTGATGGCTTGGAACAATTTTAGGCAATCATGGTCCGGGGGTTCCGAGACCACTTAGAAGGTGTGGGCTATATAGCACACGAAAATATGAAATCGGGCGGAATTCTAGTTCTTTGGCAGTAAAATGCAAAAAATGAGGAACGGTCATGGCAGGGCGGTGACTATGGTTCCTTAGGTCGTATTAGATGGAACAAAAAAATTTTAGGCGATCCGACTCCGGGGGGGCCAACCCACTGGGAAGGCATGGGCTATAGCACACGGAAATATGGGAATCAGGCAAAATTCTAGTTTTTTGGCCGAAAAATGCAAAAATTGAGGAACGATCATGGCGGGGCGGTCACTATGGTTCCTTAGGTCGAATTTGATGGCCCATAAAAATTTTAGGGGATCAGGGTCCGAGGGTCCCGGTACCACTTGGAAGGCGTGGGCTATAAAACACGAAAATATGGGAATCACACGGAATTCTAGTTTTCTGGCCATAAAATGCAAAGAATGAGGAACGATCATGGCGGGGCGGTGACTATGGTTCCTTAGGTCGTATTTGATGGCCCGGAACAATTTTAGGCGATCGTGGTCCGGGGGTCCCGGGACTACTTGGAAGGCGTGGGCTATATAGCACACGAAAATATGCGAATCGGGCGGAATTCTAGTTCTTTGGCCATACAATGCAAGAAACGAGGAACGCTCATGGCAGGGCAGTGACTATGGTTCTTTAGGTCGTATTTGATGGCCCGAAAACTTTTTAGGCGATCCTAGTCCGGGGGCCCGACCCATTCGGAAGGCGTGGGCTATATCACACGAAAATATGAGAATCGAGCGGAATTCTAGTTTTTTGGCCGTAAAATCCAAAAAATGAGGCGGTCATGGAGGGGCGGTGACTATGGTTCCTTATGTCGTATTTGATGGCCTGGAAAAATTTTAGGCGATCCGGCTCCGTGGGGCCTACCCACTGGGAAGGCGTTTGCTATAGCACACGAAAATATGGGAACTAGGCGAAATTCTAGTTTTTTTGCCGAAAAACGCAAAAATTGAGGAACGATCATGGCGGAACGGTGACTATGGTTCCTTAGGTTGAAGTTCATGGCCCGGAAAATTTTTAGGAGATCAGGGTCCGGGGGTCCCGGTACCACTTGGAAGGCGTGGGCTATAGCACACGAAAATATAGGATTCGGGCGGAATTTTAGTTTTTTTGCCGAAAAATGCAAAATATAAGGAATGATCATAGCGAGATGGTGAATATGGTTCCTTAGGTCATATTTAATGGCCCGAACAAATTTTAGGCAATCCGTGTCTGGGAGGCCGGCTAACTCGGATAGCGTGGGCTATAGCACACGAAATTTTGGGAATCGGGCGAAATTCTAGTTATTTGGCAGTAAAATGCAAAGAATGACGAACGATCATGGCAGGACGATGACTATGGTTCCTTAGGTCGTATTTGATGGCCCGGAAAAATTTAATGCAATCGGGGTGCGGGGGTCCTAAGACCTCATGGAAGGCGTGGGCTATATAGCACACGAAAATATGCGAATCGGGCGGAATTCTCGTTCTTTTGCCGTAAAATGCCAAACAATGAGGAACGGTCATGGCAAAGAAGTAACTATTATTCTTTAGGTCGTATTTGAAGGCGCAGAAAAATTTTAGGCAATCCGAGTCTTGGGGGCCGGGCCCACTCGGAAGGCGTGGGCTATAGCACACGAAAATATGAGAATCGGGCGGAATTCTAGTTTTTTGCCCGTAAAATGCAAAAAATGAGGAAAGGTCATGGCGGGGTGGTGACTATGGTCCCTTAGGTCGTATCAGATGGCACAGAAAAATTTTAGGCGATCCGGCTCCGGGGGGGGGCCAACCCACTGGGAAGGCATGGGCTATAGCACACGGAAATATGGGAATCGGGCGAAATTCTAGTTTTTTGGTCGAAAAAAGTAAAACTTGAGGAACGATCATGGCGGGGCGGTGTCTATGGTTCCTTAGGTAGAATTTTATGACCCATAAAAACTTTAGGAGATCGGGGTCGGAGGGGGCCAACCCACTGGGAAGGTGTGGACTATAGCACACAGAAATATGGGAATCGGGCGAAATTCTAGTTTTTTAGCCAAAAATGCAAAAATTGAGGAACGATCATGGCGGGGCGGTCACTATGGTTCCTTAGGTCGTATTTGATGGCCCAGAACAATTTTAGGCGATCATGGTCCGGGGGTCCCGGGACCACTTGGAAGGCATGGGTTATATAGCACACGAAAATATGCGAATCGGGCGGAATTCTAGTTCTTTGGCCGTAAAATGCAAAAAATGAGGAACGGTCATGGAACGGTGGTGATTATGGTTCTTTAGGTCGTATTTGATGGCCCGGAAAATTTTTAGGCGATTCGAGTCCGGGGGGCCCGACCTACTCGGAAGGCGTGGGCTATTGCACACGAAAATTTGGGAATCGGGTGGAATTCTAGTTTTTTGGCCGTAAAATGAAAAAAAATGAGGAAAGGTCATGACAAGGCGGTGACTATGGTTCCTTAGGTCGTATCTGATGGCTTGGAACAATTTTAGGCAATCCTGGTCCGGGGGTTCCGAGACCACTTGGAAGGTGTGGGCTATATAGCACACGAAAATATGAAATCGGGCGGAATGCTAGTTCTTTGGCAGTAAAATGCAAAAAATGAGGAACGGTCATGGCAGGGCGGTGACTATGGTTCCTTAGGTCGTATTAGATGGAACAAAAAAAAATTAGGCGATCCGACGCCGGGGCGAACCCACTGGGAAGGCATGGGCTATAGCACACGGAAATATGGGAATCGGGCAAAATTCTAGTTTTTTGGCCGAAAAATGCAAAAATTGAGGAACGATCATGGAGGGGCGGTCACTATGGTTCCTTAGGTCGAATTTGATGGCCCATAAAAATTTTAGGGGTTCAGGGTCCGAGGGTCCCGGTACCACTTGGAAGGCGTGGGCTATAAAACACGAAAATATGGGAATCACACGGAATTCTAGTTTTCTGGCCATAAAATGCAAAGAATGAGGAACGATCATGGCGGGGCGGTGACTATGGTTCCTTAGGTCGTATTTGATGGCCCGGAACAATTTTAGGCGATCGTGGTCCGGGGGGCCCGACCCATTCGGAAGGCGTGGGCTATATCACACGAAAATATGAGAATCGAGCGGAATTCTAGTTTTTTGGCCGTAAAATGCAAATAATGAGGAAAGGTCATAGCGGGGCGGTGACTATGGTTCCTTAGGTCGTATTGGATGGCCTGGAAAAATTTTAGGCGATCCGGCTCCGGGGGGCCTACCCACTGGGAAGGCGTTGGCTATAGCACACGCAAATATGGGAACCAGGCGGAATTCTAGTTTTTTGGCCGAAAAACGCAAAACTTGAGGAACGATCATGGCGTGACGGTGACTATGGTTCCTTAGGTTGAATTTCATGGCCCGGAAAATTTTTAGGAGATCAGGGTCCGGGGGTCCCGGTACCACTTGGAAGGCGTGGGCTATAGCACACGAAAATATAGGATTCGGGCGGAATTTTAGTTTTTTGGCCGAAAAATGCAAAATATGAGGAACAATCATGGAGCGATGGTGAATATGGTTCCTTAGGTCATATGTAATGGCCCGAACAAATTTTAGGGGATCCGTGTCCGGGAGGCCGGCCAACTCGGATGGCGTGGCTTATAGCACACGAAATTTTGGGAATCGGGCGGAATTCTAGTTATTTGGCAGTAAAATGCAAAGAATGACAAATGATCATGGAAGGGCGGTGACTATGGTATCTTAGGTTGTATTTGATGGCCCGGAAAAATTTTACGCGATCAGGGTGCGTGGGTCCCGGGACCTCTTGGAAGGCATGGGCTATATAGCACACGAAAATATGCGAATCNGAAGGCGTGGGCAATAGCACACGAAAAATATTTGAATCGGGCGGAATTATAGTTCTTTGGCCGTAAAATGCAAAAAATGAGGAACGATCATTGCAGGGCAGTGACTATGGTTCCTTAGGTCGTATTTGATGGCCCGGAAAAATTTTGGGCGATCATGGTCCGGAGGTCCAGGGACCACTTGGAAGGCGTGGGGTATATAGCACACAAAAATATGCGAGTCGGGCGGAATTCTAGTTCTTTGGCCGTAAAATGCAAATAATGAGGAAAGGTCATAGCGGGACGGTGACTATGGTTCCTCAAGTCGTATTTGATGGCCTGGAAAAGTTTTAGGCGATCCGGCTCCGGGGGGCCTACCCACTGGGAAGGCGTTGGCTATAGCACACGAAAATATGGGAACCGGGCGAAATTCTAGTTTTTTGGCCGAAAAACGCAAAACTTGAGGAACGATCATGGCGAGGCGGTGACTATGGTTCCTTAGGTTGAATTTCATGGCCCGGAAAATTTTTAGGAAATCAGGGTCCGGGGGTCCCGGTACCACTTGGAAGGCGTGGGCTATAGCACACGAAATTTTGGGAATCGGGCGGAATTCTAGTTATTTGGCAGTAAAATGCAAAGAATGACAAACGATCATGGCAGGGCGGTGACTATGGTATCTTAGGTTGTATTTGATGGCCCGAAAAAATTTTACGCGATCAAGGTGCGGGGGTCTCGGGACCTCTTGGAAGGCGTGGGCTATAGCACACGAAATTTTGGGAATCGGGCGGAATTCTAGTTATTTGGCAGTAAAATGCAAAGAATGACAAACGATCATGGCAGGGCGGTGACTATGGTATC
Source organism: Nicotiana otophora (assembly GCA_000715115.1). Classification (NCBI taxonomy): domain Eukaryota; kingdom Viridiplantae; phylum Streptophyta; class Magnoliopsida; order Solanales; family Solanaceae; genus Nicotiana; species Nicotiana otophora. The sequence goes on from AWOL01S0064564.1 coordinate 14,868, forward strand.
TTAGGTTGTATTTGATGGCCCGAAAAAATTTTACGCGATCAAGGTGCGGGGGTCTCGGGACCTCTTGGAAGGCGTGGGCTATAGCACACGAAATTTTGGGAATCGGGCGGAATTCTAGTTATTTGGCAGTAAAATGCAAAGAATGACAAACGATCATGGCAGGGCGGTGACTATGGTATCTTAGGTTGTATTTGATGGCCCGAAAAAATTTTACGCGATCAAGGTGCGGGGGTCTCGGGACCTCTTGGAAGGCGTGGGCTATAGCACACGAAATTTTGGGAATCGGGCGGAATTCTAGTTATTTGGCAGTAAAATGCAAAGAATGACAAACGATCATGGCAGGGCGGTGACTATGGTATCTTAGGTTGTATTTGATGGCCCGAAAAAATTTTACGCGATCAAGGTGCGGGGGTCTCGGGACCTCTTGGAAGGCGTGGGCTATATAGCACACAACAATATGCGAATCGGGCGGAATTCTAGTTCTTTGGTCGTAAAATGCAAAACATGAGGAACGGTCATGGCAGGAAGGTGACTATTGTTCTTTAGGTTGTATTTGATGGCCCGAAAAAATTTTAGGCGATCCGAGTCCGGGGGTCCCGACCCATTCGGAAGGCGTGGGCTATATCACACGAAAATATGAGAATCGAGCGGAATTCTAGNCGAGATGGTGAATATGGTTCCTTAGGTCATCTTTAATGGCCCGAACAAATTTTAGGCGATCCGTGTCCGGGAGGCCGGCCAACTCGGATGGCGTGGGCTTTAGCACACGCAACTTTGGGAATCATGCGGAATTTTAGTTATTTGGCAGTAAAATGCAAAGAATGACAAACGATCATGGCAGGGCGGTGACTATGGTATNTGGCTATAGCACACGCAAATATGGGAATCGGGCGGAATTCTAGTTTTTTGGTCGAACAAAGCAAAACTTGAGGAACGATCATGGCGGGGCGGTGTCTATGGTTCCTTAGGTCGAATTTGATGACCCATAAAAACTTTAGGAGATCGGGGTCCGGGGGTCCCGGAACTATTTGGAAGGCGTGGGCAATAGCACACGAAAAATATTTGAATCGGGCGGAATTATAGTTCTTTGGCCGTAAAATGCAAAAAATGAGGAACGATCATTGCAGGGCAGTGACTATGGTTCCTTAGGTCGTATTTNGAATTTTACGCGATCAGGGTGCGGGGGTCCCGGGACCTCTTGGAAGGCGTGGGCTATATAGCACACAAAAATATGCGAATCCGGCGGAATTCTAGTTCTTTGGTCGTAAAATGCAAAACATGAGGAACGGTCATGGCAGGGAGGTGACTATTGTTATTTAGGTCGTATTTGATGGCCCGAAAAATTTTTAGGCGATCCGAGTCTGGGGGGCCCGACCCATTCGGAAGGCGTGGGCTATATCACACGAAAATATGAGAATCGAGCGGAATTCTAGTTTTTTGGCTGTAAAATACAAAAAATGAGGAACGGTCATGGAGGGGCGGTGACTATGGTTCCTTAGGTCGTATTTGATGGCCTGGAAAAATTTTAGGCGATCCGGCTCCGGGGAGCCTACCCACTGGGAAGGCGTTGGCTATAACACATGAAAATATGGGAACCAGGCGAAATTCTAGTTTTTTTGCTGAAAAACGCAAAACTTGAGGAACGATCATGGCGGAGCGGTGACTATGGTTCCTTAGATTGAATTTCATGGCCCGGAAAATTTTTAGGAGATCAGGGTCCGGGGGTCCCGGTACCACTTGGAAGGCGTGGGCTATAGCACACGAAAATATAGGATTCGGGCGGAATTTTAGTTTTTTGGCCGAAAAATGCAAAATATGAGGAACGATCATGGCGAGATGGTGAATATGGTTCCTTAGGTCATCTTTAATGGCCCGAACAAATTTTAGGCGATCCGTGTCCGGGAGGCCGGCCAACTCGGATGGCGTGGGCTTTAGCACACGCAACTTTGGGAATCATGCGGAATTCTAGTTATTTGGCAGTAAAATGCAAAGAATGACAAACGATCATGGCAGGGCGGTGACTATGGTATCTTAGGTTGTATTTGATGGCCCGAAAAAATTTTACGCGATCAAGGTGCGGGGGTCTCGGGACCTCTTGGAAGGCGTGGGCTATATAGCACACAACAATATGCGAATCGGGCGGAATTCTAGTTCTTTGGTCGTAAAATGCAAAACATGAGGAACGGTCATGGCAGGAAGGTGACTATTGTTCTTTAGGTTGTATTTGATGGCCCGAAAAAATTTTAGGCGATCCGAGTCCGGGGGTCCCGACCCATTCGGAAGGCGTGGGCTATATCACACGAAAATATGAGAATCGAGCGGAATTCTAGTTTTTTGGCCATAAAATGCAAATAATGAGGAAAGGTCATAGAGGGGCGGTGACTATGGTCCCTTAGGTCGTATCAGATGGCACAGAAAAATTTTAGGCGATCCGGCTCCGGGGGGGCCAACCCACTGGGAAGGCGTTGGCTATAGCACACGCAAATATGGGAATCGGGCGGAATTCTAGTTTTTTGGTCGAACAAAGCAAAACTTGAGGAACGATCATGGCGGGGCGGTGTCTATGGTTCCTTAGGTCGAATTTGATGACCCATAAAAACTTTAGGAGATCGGGGTCCGAGGGTCCCGGAACTATTTGGAAGGCGTGGGCAATAGCACACGAAAAATATTTGAATCGGGNCATATGAGGAACGATCATGGCGAGATGGTGAATATGGTTCCTTAGGTTATATTTAATGGCCCGAACAGATTTTAGGCGATCCGTGTCCGGGAGGCCGGCCAACTCGGATGGCGTGGCCTATAGCACACGAAATTTTGGGAATCGGACGGAATTCTAGTTATTTGGCAGTAAAATGCAAAGAATGACGAACGATCATGGCAGGACGATGACTATGGTTCCTTAGGTCGTATTTGATGGCCCGGAAAAATTTTATGCGATCGGGGTGCGGGGGTCCTAAGACCTCATGGAAGGCGTGGGCTATATAGCACACGAAAATATGCGAATCGGGCGGAATTCTCGTTCTTTTGCCGTAAAATGCCAAACAATGAGGAACGGTCATGGCAGGGCGGTAACTATTGTTCTTTAGGTTGTATTTGATGGCGCGGAAATATTTTAGGCAATCCGAGTCTTGGGAGCCGGGCCCACTCGGAAGGCGTGGGCTATAACACACAAAAATATGGGAATCGGGCGGAATTCTAGTTTTTTGCCCGTAAAATGCAAAAAATGAGGAAAGGTCATGGCAGGGTGGTGACTATGGTCCCTTAGGTCGTATCAGATGGCACAGAAAAATTTTAGGCGATCCGGCTCCGGGGGGGCCAACCCACTGGGAAGGCTTGGGCTATAGCACACGGAAATATGGGAATCGGGCGAAATTCTAGTTTTTTGGTCGACAAAAGCAAAACTTGAGGAACGATCATGGCGGGGCGGTGTCTATGGTTCCTTAGGTTGAATTTGATGACCCATAAAAACTTTAGGAGATCGGGGTCCGAGGGTCCCAGAACTATTTGGAAGGCGTGGGCAATAGCACACGAAAAATATTTGAATCGGGCGGAATTATAGTTCTTTGGCCGTAAAATGCAAAAAATGAGGAACGATCATGGTAGGGCAGTGACTATGGTTCCTTAGGTCGTATTTGATGGCCCGGAAAAATTTGAGGCGATCATGGTCCGGAGGTCCAGGGACCACTTGGAAGGCGTGGGCTATATAGCACACAAAAATATGTGAATCGGGCGGAATTCTAGTTCTTTGGTCGTAAAATGCAAAACATGAGGAACGTTCATGGAAGGGAGGTGACTATTGTTCTTTAGGTCGTATTTGATGGCCTGAAAAATTTTTAGGCGATCCGAGTCCGGGGGGCCCGACCCATTCGGAAGGCGTGGGCTATATCACACGAAAATATGAGAATCGAGCGGAATTCTAGTTCTTTGGCCGTAAAATGCAAATAATGAGGAAAGGTCATAGCGGGGCGGTGACTATGGTTCCTTAGGTCGTATGTGATGGCCTGGAAAAATTTTAGGCGATCCGGCTCCGGGGGGCCTACCCACTGGGAAGGCGTTGGCTATAGCACACGCAAATATGGGAACCAGGCGAAATTCTAGTTTTTTGGCCGAAAAACGCAAAACTTGAGGAACGATCATGGCGTGACGGTGACTATGGTTCCNTGAATTTCATGGCCCGGAAAAGTTTTAGGAGATCAGGGTCCGGGGGTCCCGGTACCACTAGGAAGGCGTAGGCTATAGCACATGAAAATATAGGATTCGGGCGGAATTTTAGTTTTTTGGCCGAAAAATGCAAAATATGAGGAACGATCATGGAGAGATGGTGAATATGGTTCCTTAGGTCATATCTAATTTCCCGAACAAATTTTAGGCGATCCGTGTTGGGAGGCCGGCCAACTCGGATGGCGTGGGCTATAGCATACGAAATTTTGGGAATCGGGCGGAATTCTAGTTATTTGGCAGCAAAATGCAAAGAATGACAAACGATCATGGCAGGGCGGTGACTATGGTATCTTAGGTTGTATTTGATGGCCCGGAAAAATTTTACGCGATCAAGGTGCGGGGGTCCCGGGACCTCTTGGAAGGCGTGGGCTATATAGCACACAAAAATATGCGAATCGGGCGGAATTCTAGTTCTTTGGTCGTAAAATGCAAAACATGAGGAACGGTCATGGCAGAGAGGTGACTATTGTTCTTTAGATCGTATTTGATGGCCCAAAAAAATTTTAGGCGATCCGAGTCCGGGGGGCCCGACCCATTCGGAAGGCGTGGGCTATATCACACGAAAATATGAGAATCGAGCGGAATTCTAGTTTTTTGGCCGTAAAATGCAAATAATGAGGAAAGGTCATAGCGGGGCGGTGACTATGGTTCCTTAGGTCGTATTTGATGGCCTGGAAAAATTTTAGGCGATCCGGCTCCGGGGGGCCTACCCACTGGGAAGGCGTTGGCTATAGCACACGAAAATATGGGAACCATGCGAAATTCTAGGTTTTTGGCCGAAAAACGCAAAACTTGAGGAACGATCATAGCGGGGCGGTGACTATGGTTCCTTAGGTTGAATTTCATGGCCCGGAAAATTTTTAGGAGATCAGGGTCCGGGGGTCCCGGTACCACTTGGAAGGCGTGGGCTATAGCACACGAAAATATAGGATTCGGGCGGAATTTTAGTTTTTTGGCCGAAAAATGCAAAATATGAGGAACAATCATGGAGCGATGGTGAATATGGTTCCTTAGGTCATATGTAATGGCCCGAACAAATTTTAGGGGATCCGTGTCCGGGAGGCCGGCCAACTCGGATGGCGTGGCTTATAGCACACGAAATTTTGGGAATCGGGCGGAATTCTAGTTATTTGGCAGTAAAATGCAAAGAATGACAAATGATCATGGAAGGGCGGTGACTATGGTATCTTAGGTTGTATTTGATGGCCCGGAAAAATTTTACGCGATCAGGGTGCGTGGGTCCCGGGACCTCTTGGAAGGCATGGGCTATATAGCACACGAAAATATGCGAATCTGGCGGAATTCTCGTTCTTCGGCCGTAAAATGTAAAACAATGAGGAACGGTCACGGCAGGGCAGTAACTATGGTTCTTTAGGTCGTATTTGATGGCGCGGAAAAATTTTAGGCGATCCGAGTCCGGGGGGCCGGGCCCACTCGGAAAGCGTGGGCTATATCACACTAAAATATGGGAATCAGGCGGAATTCTAGTTTTTTGGCCGGAAAATGAGGAAAGGTCATGGGGGGGGGGCGGTGACTAAGGTTCCTAAGGTCGTATTAGATGGCACAAAAAAGTTTTAGGCGATCCGGCTCCGGGGGGAGGGGGGCAACCCACTGGGAAGGCGTGGGCTATAGCACACGGAAATATGGGAATCGGGCAAAATTCTTATTATTTGGCCGAAAAACGCAAAAATTGAGGAATGATCATGGCGGGGAGGTGATTATGGTTCCTTAGGTCGAATTTGATGACCCATAAAAATTTTAGGAGATCGTGGTCCGAGGTTCCGGTACCACTTGGAAGGCGTGGGCTATAGCACACGAAACATATTGGAACCGAGCGGAATTCTAGTTGTTTGGCCATAAAATGCAAAGAATGAGGAACGATCATGGCGAGGCGGTGACTATGGTTCCTTAGGTCATATTTGATGGCCTGGAACAATTTTAGGCGATCGTGGTCCGGGGTCCCGGGACCACTTGCGAGGTGTGGGCTATATAGCACACGAAATATGGGAATCGAGCGGAATTCTAGTTCTTTGGCAGTCAAATGCAAAAAATGAGGAACGGTCATGGCAGGGCGGTGACTATGGTTCCTTAGGTCGTATTTGATGGCCCGGAACAATTTTAGGCGATCGTGGTTCAGGGGGGCCAACCCACTGGGAAGGTGTGGGCTATAGCACACGTAAATATGGGAATCGGGCGAAATTCTAGTGTTTTGGCTGAAAAATGCAAAAATTGAGGAACGATCATGGCGGGGCGGTCACTATGGTTTCTTAGGTCGTATTGGATGGCCCAAAAAAATTTTAGGCGATCGTGGTCCGGGGGTCCCGGGACCACTTGGAAGGCGTGGGCAATATAGCACACGAAAATATGCGAATCGGGCGGAATTCTAGTTCTTTGGCCGTAAAATGCAAAAAATGAGGAACGGTCATGGCAGGGCCGTGACTATGGTTCTTTAGGTCGTATTGGTTGTCCCGGAAAAATTTTAGGCGATCCAAGTCCGGGGGGGGCCGACCCACTCGGAAGAAGTGGGCTATAGCACACGAAAATATGGGAATCAGGCGGAATTCTAGTGTTTTGGCCGTAAAATGCAAAACATGAGGAAAGGTCATGGAC
>AWOL01S0064565.1:0-17379 GCA_000715115.1 Nicotiana otophora
GGGCTATATAGCACACAAAAATATGTGAATCGGGCGGAATTCTAGTTCTTTGGCCGTAAAATGCAAAACATGAGGAAAGGTCATGACAGGGCGGTGACTATTTTTCCTTAGGTCGTATTTGATGGCGCGGAAAAATTTTAGGCAATCCGAGTCTTGGGGGTCTGGCCCACTCGGAAGGCGTGGGCTATAGCACACGAAAATATGGGAATCAGGCGGAATTCTAGTGTTTTGGCCGTAAAATGCAAAACATGAGGAAAGGTCATGACAGGGCGGTGACTATTTTTCCTTAGGTCGTATTTGATGGCCTGGAAAAATTTTAGGCGATCCGCCTCCGGGGGTGCTACCCACTGGGAAGGCGTTGGTTATAGCACATGAAAATATGGGAACCGGGCGAAATTCTAGTTTTTTGGCCGAAATATTAAAACATTGAGGAACATCATGGCCAGGCGGTGACTATGGTTCCTTAGGTCAAATTTGATGGACCGAAAACTTTTTAGAAGATCAGGGTCCGGGGGTCCCGATACCTCTTGGAAGGCGTGGGCTATAGCACGCGAAAATATAGGATTCAGGCGAAATTTTAGTTTTTTGGCCAAAAAATGCAAAACATGAGGAACGATCATGGAGGGATGGTGAATATTGTGCCTTAGGTCATATTTAATGGCCCGAAAAACATTTAGGCGATCCGAGTCCGGGGGACCGGCCAACTTGGGTGGCGTGGGCTATAGCACACGAAAATATGGAAATCAGGCGGAATTATAGTTAATTGGCCGTAAAATGCAAAGAATGACGAACGATCATGGCAGGACGATGACTATGGTTCCTTAGGTAGTATTTGATGGCCCGGAAAAATTTTATGCGATCGGGGTGCGGGGGTCCAAAGACCTCATGGAAGGCGTGGGCTATATAGCACACGAAAATATGCGAATCGGGCGAAATTCTCGTTCTTTTGCCGTAAAATGCCAAACAATGAGGAACGGTTATGGCAGGGCGGTAACTATTGTTCTTTAGGTCGTATTTGATGGCGCGGAAAAATTTTAGGCAATCCGAGTCTTGGGGGTCGGGCCCACTCGGAAGGCGTGGGCTATAGCACACGAAAATATGGGAATCGGGCGGAATTCTAGTTTTTTGACCGTAAAATGCAAAACATGAGGAAAGGTCATGGCGAGGTGGTGACTATGGTCCCTTAGGTCGTATCAGATGGCACAGAAAAATTTTAGGCGATCCGGCTCCGGGGGGGCCAACCCACTGGGAAGGCGTGGGCTATAGCACACGAAAATATGGGAATCGGGCGGAATTCTAGTTTTTTGACCGTAAAATGCAAAACATGAGGAAAGGTCATGGCGAGGTGGTGACTATGGTCCCTTAGGTCGTATCAGATGGCACAGAAAAATTTTAGGCGATCCGGCTCCGGGGGGGCCAACCCACTGGGAAGGCGTGGGCTATAGCACACGAAAATATGGGAATCGGGCGGAATTCTAGTTTTTTGACCGTAAAATGCAAAACATGAGGAAAGGTCATGGCGAGGTGGTGACTATGGTCCCTTAGGTCGTATCAGATGGCACAGAAAAATTTTAGGCGATCCGGCTCCGGGGGGGCCAACCCACTGGGAAGGCGTGGGCTATAGCACACGGAAATAGGGGAATCGGGCAAAATTCTAGTTTTTTGGTCGAAAAAAGCAAAACTTAAGGAACGATCATGGCGGGGCAGTGTCTATGGTTCCTTAGGTTGAATTTGATGACCCATAAAAACTTTAGGAGATCGAGGTCCGAGGGTCCCGGAACTATTTGAAAGGCGTGGGCAATAGCACACGAAAAATATTTGAATCGGGCAGAATTATAGTTTTTTGGCCATAAAATGCAAACAATGAGGAACGATCAAGGCAGGGCAGTGCCTATGGTTACTTAGGTCGTATTTGATGGCCCGGAAAAATTTTAGGCGATCATGGTCCGGAGGTCCAGGGACCACTTGGAAGGCGTGGGCTATATAGCACACAAAAATATGCGAATCAGGCGGAATTCTAGTTCTTTGGTCGTAAAATGCAAAACATGAGGAAAGGTCATGGAGGGGCGGTGACTATGGTTCCTTAAGTCATATTTGATGGCCCGGAAAAGTTTTAGGCGATCGGGGTCCAGGGGTCCCGATATCACTTGGAAAGCGTGGGCTATAGCACACGAAAATATGGGAATCGGGCTGAATTCTAGTTGTTTGGGCGAAAAATGCAAAACATAAGGAACGATTATGGAGGGACGGTGAATATAGTTCCTTAGGTCGTATTTAATGGCTCGAAAATATTTTAGGCGATCGGAGTCCGTTGGGGCTGGCCCACTCGGAAGGCGTGGGCTAGCACATGAAAATATGGGAATCAAGCAAAATTCTAGTTTTTTGGCCGTAAAACGAAAAAAATGAGGAACGGTCATGGTAGGCGGAGGCAATGGCAGATGGCCAGGAAAGAGTTTAAGCAACCGGGGTCCGGGGGTCCCTGAACCACTTGGAAGGCGTGGGCGATAACACACGAAAATATGGGAATCGAGCGGAATTCTAGTGTTTTGGCCGTAAAATGCAAAACATGAGGAACGATCTTGGAGGGGTGGTGACTATGGTTCCTAAGGTCATATTAGATGGCCCGGAAAAATTTTAGGCCATCGGGGTCCGGGGAGCACTTGGAAGGCGCGGGCTATAGCACATGAAAATATGGGAATCACGCGGAATTCTAGTTTTTTGGCCGTAAAATGCCAAAAAACAAGGAACGATCATGGAAAGGCGGTGAATATGGTTCCTTAAGTCATATTTGATGGCCTGGAAAACTTTTAGGCGATCCGAGTCCGGGGGGCCCGGCCCACTTGGAAGGCGTGGACTAAATAGCACACGAAAATATAGGAATCGGGCGGAATTCTAGTTTTTTGGCCGTAAAATTCAAACAATGAGGAAAGATCATGGAGGGGCAGTGAATATGGTTCCTTAGGTCGTATTTGATGGACTGGAAATATTTTAGGCGATTCGGCTCTGGGGACCCCTACCCACTGGAAAGGCGTGGGCTATAGCACTCGAAAATATGGGAATCAGGCGAAAGTCTAGTTTTTTGGCCGAAAAATGCAAAATATGAGAAATGATCATGGCTGGTCCGTGACTATAGTTCCTTAGGTAGTATTTGATGGTCCGGAAAAATTTTAAGAGATCGGGGTCCGGGGGTCCTGGTACCGCTTGGAAGGCGAGGGCTATAGCATACGAAAATATGGGAATCGGGTGGAATTCTAGTTTTTGGCCGTAAAACGCAAAACATGAGGAACGATCACGGTGGGACGGCGAATATGGTTCCTTAGGTCGTATTTAATAGCCCTGAAAAACTTTTGGCGATACGATTCCGGGGGGGCGGCCCACTCGAAGGCGTGGGCTATAGCACACAAAAATATGGGAATCGGACAGAATTCTAGTTTTTTGGCCGTACAATGCAAAGAATGAGGAAAGATTATGGCGGGGTGGTGACTATGGTTCCTAAGCTCTTATTTGACGGCCTGAAAATTTTTTAGGCGATCCGGCTCCGTGGGGCCGAACCCACTGGGAAGGCATGGGCTATAGCACACGAAAATATGGGAATCAGGTGAAATTCTAGTTTTGTTTGGCCGAAAAATGCAAAAAATGAGGAACGATCATGGAGGGGCAGTGACTATGGTTCCTTACGTCGTATTTAATGGCCCAACAAAATTTTAGGCGATCCGAGTCTGGGGGGCCGACCCATTGGGAAGGCGTGGGATAACACATAAAAATATGGGAATCGGGCAGAATTCTAGGTTTTGGCCGAAAAACGCAAATAATGAGGAACGATCATGGTGGGACTGTGACTATGGTTCCTTAGGTCATTTTGGATGGCCCAGAAAAGTTTTAGGGGATCGTGGTCGGGGGGTCTCGGGACCACTTGGAAGGCGTGGGCTATAGCACACGAAAATATGGGAATCGGGCGGAATTCTAGTTATTTGGCCGAAAAACGCAAACAATGAGCAACAATCGTGGCGGGGCAGTGACTATAGTTCCTTAGGTCGTATGTAATGGCCCAGAAAAATTGCAGGCGATCCGAGTCCGGGGTCCCGGCCCACTCGGAAGGCGTGGGCTATAGCACACGAGAATATGCGAATCGGGCGGAATTCTAGTTTTTTGGCCGAAAAACGCAAAACATGAGGAATGATCATGGAGGGAGGGTGGATATGGTTCCTTAGGTCGTATTTAATGGCCCGAAAAAAATTTAGGCGATCCGAGTCTGAAGGGACGGCCAACTCGGATGGCGTGAACTATAGCACACGAAAATATAGGAATGGGGCAGAATTTTAGTGTTTTGGCCGTATATTGCAAAAAATGAGGAAAGTTCATGGCGGGGCGGTGACTATGGTTCCTTATGTCGTATTTGATGAGCCAGAAAAATTTTAGGAGATCGGGGTCCGGAGGAGAGCGGCCCACTCGCAAGGCTTGGGCTATAGCGCACGAAAATATGGGAATCGGGCGGAATTCTAGTTGTTTGGCCGTAAAATTCAAATAATGAGAAACGATCATGGCGGGGCGGTGACTATGGTTCCTTAGGACGTATTTAATGGCCAGCAAAAATTATAAGCGATCTGGGTCTGGGGGTCCCTGGACCACTTGGAAGGCGTAGGCTATATCACACGAAAATATGGAAATCGGGCGGAATTCTATTTATTTGGCCGCAAAACGCAAAAAACGAGGAACAGTCATCGCAAGGCATTGACTATGTTTCTTTAAGTCGTATTTGATTGCCCCGAAAAATTTTAGGCGATCAGGGTCCGGGGGTCCCGGGACCAATCGGAGGGCATGGGCTATAGCACACGAAAATATGGGAATCGGGCAGAATTCTAGCTTTTTGGCCGTAAAATGCACAAAATGAGGAAAGGTCATGGTGGGGCGGTGACTATGGTTCTTTAGGTCGTATTTGATGGCCCGGAAAAAATTTTATGCGATCAGCGTCCGGGGGTCCCTGGACCACTTGGAAGGCGTGGGCTATAGCACAATAAAATATGGGAATCAGGCGGAATTCTAATTTTTTGGCCGTAAAATAGAAAACAAGAGGAACGATCATGGCAGGGCGGTGACTATGGTTCCTTAGGTCTTATTTGATGGCCCAAAAAAATTTTAAGCGATCGGGGTCCGGGGGTCCTGGGACCACTTGGAAGGCGCGGGCTATAGCACACGAAAATATGGGAATCGGGCGAAATTTTAGTTTTTTGGCCATAAAATGCCAAAAATGAGGAAAGGTCATGGCGGAGTGGTGACTATGGTTCCTTAGGTCATATTTGATGGCCTGGAAATATTTTAGGCGATCGGGGTCCTAAGGGGCCTACCCACTAGGAAGACGTGGGCTATAGCACACGAAAATATGGGAATCAAGCAAAAGACTAGTTTTTTGGCCGCAAAATGTAAAAAGTGAGGAACGGTCATGGCGGGGCGGTGAGTATGGTTCCTTAGGTTGTATTAGATGTCCCGGAAATTTTTTAGGTGATAGAGGTCCAGGGGTCCCGGTACCACTTGGAAGGCGTGGGTTATAGCACACGAAAATATGGGAATCGGGCAGAATTTTAGTTTTATGGCCGTATAATGCAAAACATGAGGAAAGTTCATGGCGGGGCAGTGACTATGGTTCCTTAGGTCGTATTTGATGGCCCGGAAAAATTTTAGAAGATCGGTGTTTGGGGGGGACCTACCCACTCGGAAGGCGTGGGCTATAGCGCACGCAAATATGGGAATCGGGCAGAATTCTAGTTTTTTGGCCGTAAAATTCAAATAATGAGAAATGCTCTTGGAGGGGAGGTGACTATGGTTCCTTAGGTCTTATTAGATGGCCCAGAAAAATTTTAAGCGATCGGGGTCGGGGGTCCTGGGACCCAGTTGGAAGGCGCGGGCTATAGCACACGTAAATATGGGAATCGGGCAGAATTCTAGTTTTTTGGCTGAAAAATGCAAAACATGAGGAACGATCATGGTGGGAAGGTGAATATGGTTCCTTAGGTCATATTGAATGGCCTGAAAAAATTTTAGGCGATCCGAGTCCTGGGGGCCGGCCAACTCGGATGGCGAGGACTATAGCACACAAACATATGGGAATCGGGCAAAATTTTAGTTTTATGGCCGTATAATGCAAAACATGAGGAATGTTCATGGAGGGGCAGTGACTATGGTTCCTTAGGTCGTATTTGTTGGCCCGAAAAAATTTTAGAAGATAGGGGTACGGGGGGGACCTGCCCACTCGGAAGGCGTGGGCTATAGCGCACGAAAATATGGGAATCTGGAGGAATTCTAGTTTTTTGGCCGTAAAATTCAAATAATGAGAAACGATCATGGCGGGGAGGTGACTATGGTTCCTTAGGTCTTATTTGATGGCCCATAAAACTTTTAAGCGATCGGGGTCGGGGGGGGTCCTGGGACCCAGTTGGAAGGCGCGGGCTATAGCACACAAACATATGGGAATCGGGAAGAATTTTAGTTTTATGGCCGTATAATGCAAAACATGAGGAATGTTCATGGCGGGGCGGTGACTATGGTTCCTTAGGTCGTATTTGTTGGCCCGAAAAAATTTTAGAAGATAGGGGTACGGGGGGGACCTGCCCACTCGGAAGGCGTGGGCTATAGCGCACGAAAATATGGGAATCTGGAGGAATTCTAGTTTTTTGGCCGTAAAATTCAAATAATGAGAAACGATCATGGCGGGGAGGTGACTATGGTTCCTTAGGTCGTATTTGATGGCCTGGAAATATATTAGGTGATCGGGGTCAGGGGGCCTACCCACTGGGAAGACGTGGGCTATAGCACACGGAAATATGGGAATCAAGCGAAAGTCTAGTTTTTTGGCCGAAAATGCAAAACATGAGGAACGGTCATGGCGGGGCGGTGACTATGGTTCCTTATGTCGTATTTCATGGCCCGGAAAATTTTTAGGTTATAGAGGTCCGGGGTTCCCGGTACCACTTGGAAGGCGTGGGCTATTATAGCACACGACAATATGGGAATAGAGCGGAATTCTAGTTTGTTTGCCGAAAAAGGCAAAACATGAGGAACGATCATGGCGGGATGGTGAATATGGTTCCTTAGGTTGTATTTAATGGCCCGAAAAAATTTTAGGCGATCTGAGTCCTAGGGGCCGGCCAACTCAAATGGCGTGGACTATAGCACATGAAAATATGGGAATCAATTAGAATTTTAGTTTTATGGCCGTATAATGCAATAAATGAGGAACGTTCATGGCGGGGCGGTGACTATGGTTCCTTAGGTCGTATTTGATGGCGCGGAAACATTTTAGGAGATCAGGGTCTGGGGGGGACCTGCCCACTCGGAAGGCGTGGGCTATAGCGCACGAAAATATGGGAATCCGGCGGAATTCTAGATTTTCGGCCGTCATATTCAAATAATGAGAAACTATCATGGCGCGGCGGTGAATATGGTTCCTTAGGACGTATTTGATGGCCAGCAAAAATTTTAAGCGATCGGGGTCCGGGGGTCCCTGGACCACTTGGAAGGCGTAGGCTATAGCACACGAAAATATGGAAATCGGGCGAAATTCTATTTTTTTGGTCGTAAAACGCAAAAAATAATGGCAGGGTGTTCACTATGTTTCTTTAGGTCGTATTTGATTACCCCGAAAAATTTTAGGCGATCAAGGTCCGGGGGTCCCGAGACCACTCGGAGGGCGTCGGCGATGGCACACGAAAATATGGGAATCGGGCAGAATTCTAGCTTTTTGACCGTAATATGCACATAATGATGAAAGGTCATGGCGGGGCGGTGACTATGGTTCTTTAGGTCGTATTTGATGGCCAGCAAAAATTTTAAGCGATCGGCGTCCGGGGGTCCCTGGACCACTTGGAAGGCGTGGGCTATAGCAGAAGAGAATATGGGAATCGGCCGGAATTCTAGTTTTTTGGCCGTAAAATGCAAAACTAGAGGAATGATCATGGCGGGGCGGTGACTATGGTTCCTTAGGTTGTATTTGATGGCCCGGAAATGTTTTAGGTGATAGGGGTCTAGGGGTCCCGGTACCACTTGGAAGGCGTGGGCTATAGCACACGAAAATATGGGAATCGGGCGGAATTCTAGTTTTTTGGCCGAAAAACACAAAACATGAGGAACGATCATGGCGGGATGGTGAATATGGTTCCTTAGGTCGTATTTAATGGGCCGAAAAAATTTTAGGCGATCCGAGTCCGGGGGGCCGGCCAACTCGAATGGCGTGGACTAAAGTACACGAAAATATGGGAATCGGGCAAATTGTTAGTGTTTTGGCCGTATAATGCAAAACATGAGGAAAGTTCATGGCGGGGCGGTGACTATGGTTCCTTAGGTCGTATTTGATGGCCCAGAAAAATGTTAGGAGATTGGGGTCCGGGGGGGACCAGCGCACTCGGAAGGCGTGGGCTATAGCGCACGAAAATATGGGAATCGGGCGGAATTCTAGTTTTTAGGCCATAAATTTCAAATAATGAGAAACGATCATGGCGGGGCGTTGACTATGGTTCCTTAGGACGTATTTGATGGCCAGCAAATATTTTAGGCGATCAGGGTCCGGGGGTCCTTGCACCACTTGGAAGGCGTAGGCTATAGCACACAAAAATATGGAAATCGGGCGGAATTCTATTTTTTTGGCCGTAATACGCAAAAATCGAGGAACGGTCATGGTAGGGCGTTGACTATGTTTCTTTAGGTCGTATTTGATTGCCCTGAAAAATTTTAGGCGATAAGGGTCCGGGGGTCCCGGGACCACTCGGAGGGTGTGGGCTAGCACACGAAAATATGGGAATCGGGCGGAATTCTAGTGTTTTGGCCGTAAATTCAAATAATGAGAAACGATCATGGCGGGGAGGTGACTATGGTTCCTTAGGTCTTATTTGATGGCCTGGAAAAATTTTAAGCGATCGGGGTCGGGGGGGTCCTGGGACCCAGTTGAAAGGCGCGGGCTATAGCACACGAAAATTTGGGAATCAGGCGGAATTTTAGAATTTTAGCCGTAAAATGCAAAAAATGAGGAAAGGTCATGGCGGGGAGGTGACTATGGTTCCTTAGGTCGTATTTGATGGCCTGGAAATATATTAGGTGATCAGGGTCCGGGGGGCCTACCCACTGGGAAGACGTGGGCTATAGCACACGAAAATATGGGAATCAAGCGAAAGTCTAGTTTTTTGGCCGAAAATTGCAAAAAATGAGGAACGGTCATGGCGGGGTGGTGACTATGGTTCCTTATGTCGTATTTGACGGCCCGAAAAATTTTTAGGTTATAGAGGTCCAGGGGTCCCTGTACCACTTGGAAGGCGTGGGCTATTATAGCACACGAAAATATGGGAATTGGGCGGAATTCTAATTTTTTGGACGAAAAATGCAAAACATGAGGAACGATCATGGCGGGACGGTGAATATGGTTCCTTAGGACGTATTTAATGGCCCGAAAAAATTTTAGGCGATCTGAGTCCTAGGGGCCGGCCAACTCGGATGGCGTGGACTATAGCACACGAAAATATGGGAATCAGCTAGAATTTTAGTTTTATGGCCGTATAATGCAAACAATGAGGAAAGTTCATGGCGGGGCGGTGACTATGGTTCCTTAGGTCGTATTCGATGGCGCGGAAAAATATTAAGAGATCAGGGTCTGGGGGGGACCTGCCCACTCGGAAGGCGTGGGCTATAGCTCACGACAATATGGGAATCCTGCGGAATTCTAGATTTTCGGCCGTAATATTCAAATAATGAGAAACAATCATGGCGGGGCGGTGACTATGTTACCTTAGGACGTATTTGATGGCCACCAAAAAATTTAAGCGATCGGGATCCGGGGGTCTCTGGACCACTTGGAAGTCGTAGGCTATAGCACACGAAAATATGGAAATCGGGCGAAATTCTATTTTTTTGGTCGTAAAATGCAAAAAACGAGGAATGGTCTTGGCAGGGTGTTCACTATGTTTCTATAGGCCGTATTTGATTACCCCAAAAAATTTTAGGCGATCAGGGTACGGGGGTCCCGGGACCACTCGGAGGGCGTGGGCTATGGATCATGAAAATATGAGAATCGGGGGGAATTCTAGATTTTTGGCCGTAATATGCACAAAATGAGGAAAGGTCATGGCGGGGCGGTGACTATGGTTCTTTAGGTCGTATTTGATGGCCAGCAAAAATTTAAAGCGATCGGCGTCCGGGTCTCCCTGGACCACTTGGAAGGCGTGGGCTATAGCAGAAGCAAATATGAGAATCGGCCGGAATTCTAGCTTTTTGGCCGTAAAATGCAAAACAAGAGGAATGATCATGGCCGGGAGGTGACTATGGTTCCTTAGGTCATATTTGAGGGCCTAGAAAAATTTTAAGCGATCGGGGTCCGGGGGTCCTTGGACCACTTGGAAGGCGCGGGCTATAGCACACGAAAATTTTGGAATCGGGCGGAATTTTAGTTTTTCGGCCGTAAAATGCAAAACATGAGGAAAGGTCATGGCGGGGTGGTGACTATGGTTCCTTAGTTCGTATGTGATGGCCTAGAAATATTTTAGGCGATCCGGCTCCGGGGGTCCTACCCACTGGGAAGACGTGGGCTATAACACACGAAAATATGGGAATCAAGCGAAAGTCTAGTTTTTTGGTAAAAAACACAAAACATGTGGAACGGTCATGGCGGGGCAGTGACTATGGTTCCTTAGGTCGTATTTGATGGCCCGGAAAAATTTTAGGTGATAGGGGTCGAGGGGTCCCGGTACCACTTGGAAGGCGTGGGCTATAGCACACGAAAATATGGGAATCGGGCGGAATTCTAGTTTTTTGGCCGAAAAACGCAAAACATGAGGAACGATCATAGCGGGATGGTGAATATGGTTCCTTAGGTCGTATTTAATAGCCCGAAAAAATTTTAGGCGATCCGAGTCCGGGGGGGCCGGCCAACTCGGATGGCGTGGACTATAGTACATGAAAATATGGGAATCGGGCAAAATTTTAGTTTTTTGGCGGTATAATGCAAAAACTGAGGAAAGTTCATGGCGGGGCGGTGACTATGGTTCCTTAAGTCGTATTTGATGGCCCGGAAAAATGTTAGGAGATCGGGGTCCGGGGGGGACCAGCCCACTCGGAAGGCGTGGGCTATAGCGCACGAAAATATGGGAATCGGGCGGAATTTTAGTTTTTTGGCCAAAAGATGCAAAACATGAGGAACGATCATGGCGGGGCATTGACTATGGTTCCTTAGGACGTATTTGATGGCCAGCAAATATTTTAGGCGATCGGGGTCCGGGGGTCCCTGGACCACCTGTAAGGCATAGGCTATAGCACACAAAAATATGAAAATCGGGCGGAATTCTATTTTTTTGGCCGTAATACGCAAAAACTGAGGAACGGTCATGGTAGGGCATTGACTATGTTTCTTTAGGTCGTATTTGATTGCCCTGAAAAATTTTAGGCGATCAGGGTCCGGGGGTCCCGGGACCACTCGGAGGGTGTGGGCTAGCACCCGAAAATATGGGAATCGGGCGGAATTCTAGTTTTTTGGCCGTAAAATTCAAATAATGAGAAACGATCATGGCGGGGAGGTGACTATGGTTCCTTAGGTATTATTTGATGGCCCAAAAAAATTTTAAGCGATCGGGGTCGGGGGGTACTGGGACCCAGTTGGAAGGCGCGGGCTATAGCACACGAAAATATTGGGAATCGGGCGGAATTTTAGAATTTTGGCCGTAAAATGCAAAACCTGAGGAAAGGTCATGGCGGGGAGGTGTCTAAGGTTCCTTAGGTCGTATTTGATGGCCTGGAAATATATTAGGTGATCGGGGTCCGGGGGGCCTACCCACTGGGAAGACGTGGGCTATAGCACACGAAAATATGGGAATCAAGCGAAAGTCTAGTTGTTTGGCCGAAAAATGCAAAAAAGGAGGAACGGTCATGGCGGGGCGGTGACTATGGTTCCTTCTGTCATATTTGATGGCCCGGAAAAGTTTTAGGTTATAGAGGTCCGGGGGTCCCGGTACCACTTGGAAGGCGTGGGCTATTATAGCACACGAAAATATGAGAATCGGGCGGAATTTTAGTTTTTTGGCCAAAAAATGCAAAACATGAGGAACGATCATGGCGGGACGGTGAATATGGTTCCTTAGGTCGTATTTAATGGCCCGAAAATTTTTTAGGCGATCCTAGTCCTAGGGGTTGGCCAACTCGGATGGCGTGGACTATAGCACACGAAAATATGGGAATCAGCTAGAATTTTAGTATTATGGCTGTATAATGCAAAAAATGAGGAAAGTTCATCGCGGGGTGGTGACTATGGTTCCTTAGGTCGTATTTGATGGCGCGGAAACTTTTTAGGAGATCAGGGTCTGGGGGGGACCTGCCCACTCGGAAGGCGTGGGCTATAGCGCACGAAAATATGGGAATCCGGCGGAATTCTAGATTTTCGGCCGTAATATTCAAATAATGAGAAACTATCATGGCAGGGCAGTGACTATGGTTCCTTAGGACGTATTGGATGGCCAGCAAAAATTTTAAGCGATCGGGGTCCAGGGGTCCCAGGACCACTTGGAAGGCGTAGGCTATAGCACACGAAAATATGGAAATCAGGCGAAATTCTATTTGTTTGGTCGTAAAACGCAAAAAACGAGGAATGGTCATGGCAGGGCATTCACTATGTTTCTTTAGGTCGTATTTGATTACCCCGAAAAATTTTAGGCTATCAGGGTCCGGGGGTCCCGGGACCACTCGGAGGGCGTGGGCTATGGCACACAAAAATATGGAAATCTGGCGGAATTCTAGCTTTTTGACCGTAATATGCACGAAATGAGGAAAGGTCTTGGCGGGGCAGTGACTATGGTTCTTTAGGTCGTATTTGATGCCAGCAAAAATTTTAAGCGATCGGCGTCCAGGGGTCCCTGGACCACTTGGAAGGCACGGGCTATAGCACACGAAAATATTGGAATCGGGCGGAATTTTAGTTTTTGGCCGTAAAATGCAAAACATGAGGAAAGGTCATGGCAGGGTGGTGACTATGGTTCCTTAGGTCATATTTGATGGCCTGGAAATATTTTAGGCGATCCGGCTCCGGGGGGCCTACCCATTGGGAAGACGTGGGCTGTAGACCCACGAAAATATGGGAATCAAGCTAAAGTCTAGTGTTTTGGCCGAAAAACGCAAAACATGTGGAACGGTCATGGCGGGGCGGTGACTGTGGTTCCTTAGGTCGTATTTGATGGCCCGGAAAAATTTTAGGTGATAGGGGTCCCGGTACCACTTGGAAGGCGTGGGCTATAGCATACGAAAATATGGGAATCGGGCGGAATTCTAGTTTTTCGGCCGAAAAACGCAAAACATGAGGAACGATCATGGCGGGATGATGAATATGGTTCCTTAGGTCGTATTTCATGGCTCGAAAAAATTTTAGGCGATCCGAGTCCTGGGGGCCGGCCAACTCAGATGGCGTGTTCTATAGTACACGAAAATATGGGAATCGGGCAAAATTTTAATTTTTTGGCCGTATAATGCAAACAATGAGGAAGGTTCATGGCGGGGCGGTGACTATGGTTCCTTAGGTCGTATTTGATGGCCCGGAAAAATGTTAGGAGATCGGGGTCCGGGGGGGACCAGCCCTCTCGGAAGGCGTGGGCTATAGCGCACGAAAATATGGGAATCGGGCGGAATTCTACTTTTTAGGCCGTAAAATTCAAATAATGAGAAACGATCATGGCGGGGCGTTGACTATGGTTCCTTAGGATGTATTTGATGGCCAGCAAATATTTTAGGCGATCGGGGTCTGGGGGTCCCTAGACCACTTGGAAGGCGTAGGCTATAGCACACGAAAATATGGAAATCGGGCGAAATTCTATTTTTTTGGCTGTAAAATGCAAAAACCGAGCAACGGTCATGGGGGTCCCGGGACCACTCAGAGGGCGTGGGCTATAGCACACGAAAATATGGGAATCGGGCGGAATTCTAGCTTTTTGGTCGTAAAATGCACAAAATGAGGATAAGTCATGGCGGGGCGGTGACTATTGTTCTTTAGGTCGTATTTGATGGCTCGGAAAAACTTTTAGGCGATCGGCGTCCGGGGGTCCCGGGACCACTTGGAAAGCGCGGGCTACAGCACACGAAAATATTAGAATCGGGCGGAATTTTTGTTTTTTGGCCGTAAAATGCAACAAATGAGGATAGGTCATGGTGGGGTGGTGACTATGGTTCCTTATGTCGTATTTGATGGCCTGGATATATTTTAGGCGATCCGGCTCCGGGGGGCCTACCCGCAGGAAAGACGTGGGCTATAGCACACGAAAATATGGGAATCAAGCGAAAGTCTAGTTTTTTGGCCGAAAAACGCAAAAATGAGGAACGGTCATGGCGGGGCGGTGACTATGGTTCCTTAGGTCGTATTTGATGGCCTAGAAAAAGTTTAGGTTATAGGGGTCCAGGGGTCCCGGTACCACTTGGAAGGCGTGGGCTATAGCACACGAAAATATGAGGAACGATCATGGAGGGATGGTGAATATGGTTCATTAGGTTGTATTTAATGGCCCAAAATTGTTTTAGGCGATCCGAGTCCAGGGGGCCGGCCAACTCGGATGGCATGGACTATAGCACACGAAAATATGGGAATCAGGCAAATTTTTAGTTTTTTGGCCGTATAATGCAAACAATTAGGAAAGTTCTTGGCGGGGCAGTGACTATGGTTCCTTAGGTCGTATTTGATGGCCCAGAAAAATTTTAGGAGATCGGGGTCCGGGGGGGACCGACCCACACGGAAGGCGTGGGATATAGCGCACGAAAATATGGGAATCAGGCGGTATTCTAGATTTTTAACCGTAAAATTCAATTAATGAGAAACGATAATGGTGGGGTGGTGACTATGGTTCCTTAGGATGTATTTGATGGCCAGCAAAAATTTTAAGCGATCAGGGTCCGGGGATCCCTAGACCACTTGGAAGGTGTAGGCTATAGCACACGAAAATATGGAAATCGGGCGGAATTCTATTTTTTTGGCCGCAAAACGCAAACAACGAGGAACGGTCATGGCAAGGCGTTGACTATGTTTCTTTAGGTCGTATTTTATTGCCCCGAAAATTTTTAGGCGATCAGGGTCCGGGGGTCCCGGGACCACTCGGAGGGCGTGGGCTATAGAACACGAAAATATGAGAATCGGGCAGATTTTTAGCGTTTTGGCTGTAAAATGCACAAAATGAGGAAAGGTCATGGCGGGGTGGTGACTATTGTTCTTTAGGTCGTATTTGATGGCTCAAAAAAATTTTTAGGCGATCGGCGTCCGGGGGTCCCTAGACCACTTAGAAGGCGTGGGCTATAGCACAAGAAAATTTGGGAATCAAGCGGAATTCTAGTTTTTGGCCATAAAATGGAAAACAAGAGGAACGATCATGGCAGGTCGGTGACTATGGTTCTTTAGGTCGTATTTGATAGCCCAGAAATATTTTAAGCGATCGGGGTCCGGGGGTCCCGGGACCACTTGGAAGGCCCCGCTATAGCACACAAAAATATGGGAATTGAGCGGAATTTTTATTTTTTGGCCGTAAAATGCAAAACATGAGGAAATGTCATGGTGGGGTGGTGGCTATGGTTCCTTAGGTCGTATTTGATGCCCTGGAAATATTTTAGGCAATCCGGCTCCGGGTGGCCTACCCTTCGGGATGACGTGGGCTATAGCATACGAAAATGTGGGAATCAAGCGAAACTCTAGTGTTTTGGCCGAAAAATGCAAAAAATGAGGAACGGTCACGGAGGGGCGGTGATTATGGTTCCTTAG
The DNA here is from genome assembly GCA_000715115.1 of Nicotiana otophora. NCBI lineage: Eukaryota > Viridiplantae > Streptophyta > Magnoliopsida > Solanales > Solanaceae > Nicotiana > Nicotiana otophora. The sequence goes on from AWOL01S0064565.1 coordinate 15,752, forward strand.
GTCGTATTTGATGGCCCGAAAAAATTTTAGGTGATGGGGGTCTAGGGGTCCCGGTACTATTTGGAAGGCGTGGGCTATAGCACACGAAAATATGGGAATCGGGCGGAATTCTATTGTTTTTGCTGAATAATGCAAAACATGAGGAACGATCATGGCGGGATGGTGAATATGGTTCCTTAGGTCGTATTTAGTGTCCCGAAAAGTTTTTAGGCGATCCGAGTCCGGCAGGCCAGCCAACTCGGATGGCGTGGACTATAGCACACGAAAATATAGGAATCGGGTAGAACGTTAGTTTCTTGGCTGTATAATGCAAAAAAGGAGGAAAGTTTATGGCGGGGAGGTGACTATGGTTCCTTAGGTCGTATTTGATGGCCCGAAAAATTTTTAGGAGATCGGGGTCGGGGGGGACCGGCCCACTCAGAAGGCGTGGGCTATAGCACACGAAAATATGGGAATCGGGCGGAATTCTAGTTTTTTGGCCATAAAATTCAAATAATGAGGAACGATCATGGCAGGGTGGTGACTATGGTTCCTTAGGACGTATTTGATTGCTGGCAAACATTTTACGCGATCGGGGTCTGGGGGTCCCTGCACGAAAATATGGGAATCAAGCAAAAGTCTAGTTTTTTGGCCGAAAAATGCAAAACATGAGGCACGGTCATGGCGGGGTGGTGACTATGGTTCCTTAGGTCGTATTTGATGGCTCGGAACAATTTTAGGTGATAGGGGTCCAGGATTCCCGGTACCACTTGGAAGGCGTGGGCTATAGCACACGAAAATATGGGAATCGGGCGGAATTCTAGTTTTTTAGACGAAAAATGCAAAACATGAGGAACGATCATGGAGGGACGGTGAATATGGTTCCTTGGGTCGTATTTAGTGGCCTGACAAATTCTGAGGCGATCCGAGTCCGGGGGGCCGGCCAACTCGGATGGCGTGGACTACAGCACACGAAAATATGGAAATCGGGCGGTATTCTATTGTTTTGGCCGTAAAATGCAAAAAACGAGGAACGGCCATGACCGGGCGGTGACTATGTTTCTTTAGGTCGTATTTGATTGCCCCGAAAAATTTTAGGCGATCAGGGTCCGGGTGTCCCGGGACCACTCAAAGGGCGTGAGCTATAACATACGAAAATATGGGAATCGGGCAGAATTCTAGCTTTTTGGCCGTAAAATGCACAAAAGGAGGAAAGGTCATGGCGCGGCGGTGACTATGGTTCTTTGGGTCATATTTGATGGCCCGAAAAATATTTGGGCGATCCGGCTCCGGGGGGCCCAGCCTACTCGGAAGGTGTGGGCTATAGCACACGAAAATATTAGAATTTGACGGAATTCTAGTTTTTTTGCCGTAAAATGCAAAACAAGAGGAAAGGCCTTGGCGGGGCAGTGACTATGGTTCCTTAGGTCGTATTTGATGGCACGGAAAAATTTTAGGCGATCCGGTTCCTGGGGGCCAATCCACTAGGAAGGCGTGAGCTAACATGAAAATATGGGAATCACGCGAAATTCTAGTTTTTTGGCCAAAAAAGGAAAATAATTGAGGAACGATCATGGCGGGGTAGTGACTATGGTTCCTTAGGTCGTATTTGATGGCCCAAAAACCTTTTAGGCGATCAGGGTCTTGGG